>JAKSZP010017182.1:0-195965 GCA_022478985.1 Massospora cicadina
TCTCTTATATATATCTGGACGCTCATCTGACAGTTGATGGACAGTGCATCACAGATAAACTTGACACTCTCGTCAGTCACGCTTGTTGAGCGGCGCCAATCTCTTGGATCATCTTCTAGAGACTCACAACCATTGTTAAATGTGCATACCACACAAACACTTTGCTGCGACTTCAATTTTTACCATATGCAAGTTGTATCATAAAAACATTTCTGTCACACTTTTCCACATTTAAACAAAATCTAATTGCAGCACTTTGCTTCAGCTCAAAAATTATGACAAGAAGGAAAACCCAGATAAACTTAAAATTGTCACTATTACTATGGAATGGGTTTTCAACAATGCAATTGTCATAGGAAGTGGGTGAGGGTTACTGTGATGAAATGGTTTAAACTGACAGTCCCAAATCAACTCAGAATTTGGATTCCAAATCCCAAGTCAAAACTCCGGGAGGACTTTCAGTTAATGCCAGCTTGGCACCATGGTTGTGCCTTCTCTGAGCTATACTTTAGGCCCAAAAGATTTTAAAGTATGGCTGGGAGAGGGCTTTCTGAAGTGTAACCAAAAAAGTCGAACCTGCGCCATTCCAAATGACAGCTTAAAAAATTGCAGCTTCCTAGGTCATTTAAGCCTATTACCTTACCTGATTGTCAGAGCACAGAAAAGCTTTGTAACAAACTAACCCTGAGCTTCTGGGGCATTGTCCCTCCCTGGTTGATCTGTCTTTTTCTTGTTGCATTTTCTCTCCAGAGAAATTCCAGGAATCACCTCGCTCAATTTTTATGAGATATAAAAATAAAGAAAACTTTGGGGTTTACATCCTTGCTTGCCTGTAATTCTTTTTCCACATCCAAGATTTCCTTAGATTTCGAAGGATAAGGATGGGTTTGTATTAATTAACCCTAAAAGCTTACCTCAGTGGTCCAACTTGGCTGTTGGACCTATTTCAGCGTCAATTTACTCCACTGAATATCAGGCATCTGGTGAACGGAATCTGGGTGGTTCCATTCATTAAAGTTACTTATGTTCCAGCTGTGACACAGAGGTAGCTCTATCTGTATGTCTATAGCAGCATCAGTCCCAAGACTTTTTGAATGCACCGTGTATATATATGGCTACCCTTTTCATCTCATATTTTCATATAAGGGCGACAGTGATCACATGGACATTTAGGTGAGAGGTTTAATCATCCAATCTAATATAGTTTTGAAATTGAGGAACAATAACTTTATCTTGGACTGCTTCAAGTACCCCTTTAGGACTAATAAGGGAAAAGTTTCAGTAAGTTCTTTAGGCCATAAGGATGTCCTTACTCATTTGATGGATATGCCTTGGGTTACTACATTTACCCTCAGAATTCTGCCCCTTTTTTACACTTTATACCTCTTCTCTTTTCAAGAATATGGAAGTGACTTGCAGGCTGATAATCTATTCAAGAGGATGCCATCTAGGTCCAGCAGGCCAATTGACCCATGACATCCTCCCCAAAATTAGCTTTCATTATGACCAAATCTTATTAAAATCATATCAAATTTGTTGTTCCAACTCACCAAACTTACTATAGGTTGCATCAAATTGATTAAAATAATTTGTAGATTACTTTTTGATAGATAAAATGTTCTACAAGGTCCATGCAACGCCAATCACTCATACCTGAATTTTTTTACTAATCATTGCCTATTTTAAACTTATACTCTCTAAATTCAATTGATATGATTTACCTTTGGATCACTCTCCTTATTTATATAGTGCCTGTTTGCATCATCATACATTTTATCAAGTTATATGATATATATTCCTCAATATGACCCAATCTCATGAAGCTATTTTAGGAGCTTGAGCTTTCTCCAATTATATTTGTTTTCTTGGCATGTATTAATTTTCACCAACATATACCAATATTCCGCCCTCCATTATTAAAAGTTGGCAGTTCCTCCTAGGGTCTGCTGCTTATTTAGTCTATCAACCAAATTCCCTTTATTAAATCCCTTAAATTGTCATTGCTACTTTACCTGTCGTTACCCTTGGGCTCTGACACAGTTTAACCAAATTCTTACTCCAAGAACTGGATGATGAACGCTATTTTATTGAATATACTACCCTCCATCCTTGATTGGATACTTTAGTACGTTAATCTACCATCACACTGGGTTGATGCTAATACCTTCCAGCCCTTTGATCTGAGCTTACATGTCAAACTTATTAAAATTATTATTCTTTTGATCCTTCCAAAAGCATGCTACCATATATCCTATGATGTTGTCCTATCCACCTCTCCACCTTTGGGGTTGCCCCCTCTAGATTCATGGTTGCCCCCAATAAGTATCTTTAGCTTGTTGTAAGGATTTTAGTACATTTTTAAGTATTGCCATCCTCACAAAAATCCTAGAATAGTACCTTTTAGCATCATTTAAATGACTGTGCCATTGGTATTCTGGGATATCCACTGGTCCTGAATCATTTAAGTTGGAATCTGAATCTTCTCTATATCAGACGCTTCCATAAAAATTATGGCCTGAATGTAATGATACATTATAGTGTTGGTCTTACAATTTATTAGGAATTTTTATGTTTTAAGGAGTCTTATTAAATAGAAAATGAGTTTTAAGCATGGCAAGGATGTCAATAGAAGTGAAATAAAAATTAAGTTTTAGCATAGGACGCATAAACCCAGAATCATGAGACAATAAGCTTTTTATAATGTAAGTGAAACGCCTGAAGTGCCTCAAGAGCTCTGGGCTACTCCTTATGGACCAATCCCATTGCTCACAGCAAATCTGACTTCTGACTACTGGCCAGTGCCCAACTGAATTTACCATATGCCCATACTGGACACAATTTTTATCTTTATTGCACCTTAGATACACTGGCTTTGTCAATTAAATGACCAGATATAATTTTGGCATGGGTTCCATATATTAATTAGTTAAGAGTATTTTTAAAATTCAACTTAAGATTGTAAATTAGATAGTATCATGCATAGAGTCTGATTGGTTAAGCTTAAGGTGGCTGGTATTAACTTTATTTTATTAATTCTTTGCTAATGATTTGCATTATTGTACTATATATCTCGATCCACTTGACTGGCTAGATGCTTTTTAATTTCTTAAAGTTATCAGATCTGTTTGGCTAAGATATATGTGTCTTTCATATCTTTTACTTTGGCTGCAGCCTGTTTCAAAGAGTTTTTTCATCTTTGCGTGCTTTAGGGGAACTAATTCTGGAAACAATTTGTCAATTTATCCTAAACCAAAGCTTATGTTGCATCTTTAACTTTTCTTAATCATTCACTAGATTAGTCCAATATATTATCTTAGGTTCTGAGGTATGCAAGCCTTCTCTTTTATGGGCATAAACGAACTTTATGTCCTAAAGATTGTCATGGTGCATATAAGTGTGGCTTTTTATTTAGAAGATAAAAAAATCAAGCTGATGCCATCTGAAGGTGTGAAATTGGCATAATGTGAGACATTTTTAAGACATCATTAAACATCTGGGTTAGGAATAATTGCATCCATGGCTTTCCTTGCGCTTTTACATTCATGAAACAAAGCGTTAGATCTAAGTCTATATTTTCTCCTAACTATCTAAGCCACTATAGAGACCATCAACAACAAAAAACTTAGGTAACATATTCTGGTGATGAGGAGATTATAAATACATTGTTTTATCATGTTCTATAAAGTACATTCATTTTAAGGTACCTGTTGACCTCATTAGAGATTATCACTATCTGAATTAAGTTTTTTTATTTCCATATATTTTATAACTATTGTTAATCCAACCTTAAGCAACTGTGGATATCTTCTCTATAATGGCATCTGTAAGCATTTTCTGGGCCTTTTACACTTTATAAAACTAAAGGGACTCCACATCTAGAATCATTATAAGACTGTGCTTTTATAAAAAACAGAGGTTCAAAAATGCAATAACTAAGTACAAATTATATATTGAGGTAGAATTATTTAATTAAACGTTGTTAAAGCTGGCTTTTTTATTCAAAGTTAATATAAAAGCAATTTTCACCCTATGAGCATATTTGGTCTATTAGTGACCACAATTCAGACGCTTTGAACTTAACTGTGTAACATAAATAATTAAGTTGATTGTAGTCATTAATTTATTGTAATTTTCAGTATATCAATGTTCCTAGCAATTTTAATTGTGGGTGCCAGATTTATGTGAATTATGATTTAAGAAAAAATATATAATACACTCTCTTTTAAAGATAAACATCAACTTTCAATGCATAACAATACAAATATAGAAATAACAAAAGTTGAAAAAGCCAGGGAACTGACATTCTAAAAGAGATGTCAAGAGCAACATCTTTTATTTTTGTTATAGAGGCTACATTGCGCACTTCAAGTAAAATTTTAAGTTTCCCTGAGTGATATTTATAGTTGACTTAAACTAACTAATAAAACTGCTAGTAATTAGTTTAAAGAAAAAAGCGCTACTCAGTTATGATACTATCTAAGGACAAAGCATACATGCAAACATAATATGTTATATTATACTTTCACATTAAGGCAGAACACAAATTTGATGGAGGGCGTAAGATCTTTATATCTCTTGCTTGGGTACATCTAAATGTATAATAAAATTTACTTATCTTCTCTTGAAGTTGAGTATTTTATTAGATTTTTCACTACAGCCTATGTTTCAATAACAAAGCTTTAGACATTAATTAAAGAAAAAATCACTCATAAAAAGAAAAATATATAAGGTGTACATTTTTAGTTCTACTTATATCTTTCATTATACTTAATTATATATCCAAAATCCCCCTTGTCATAAACAATAGAATAACTTATGGCTATCAAACTTAGTCAAACTAAATCTGTTATAAAGCATTTAAAACCCTAAAGTTACCTTATATACTAATCTAAACATCAGATCGCATACTTTGATAAGTTTTGAGATTTGTATGAGCAGCCATATGAACAATTTCTTTTATTTTCTGATTGAAATATTCAACTAATTATTAAAACTAAAATTATGCTCATCTTGCCTGTCAGAAAATTGACTTTGGGCTCTGCTAGTTGCCAGGCTAACCAGTATGAAGACTAGTCAGCCCTTGCCATTTTGCCTTAGGCGTCAGGGCTAGCAGCACTGGCTAACCCCTTGGCATGTCACCCATGCCATTTTGGGGATCCCCTTTAACCTAAACTACAACCAACGAAATAAATAATAAACTTATAACAAAAAGGTAGAATAGGCAAAGGGAGATATTTATTGAGAAGGAAGCGCCAGGTATTTATACTATTTTACAAAAGGGCTACTGCGCCCATCACTGACCTATCGGCTCTTCTGCTGGTTCTTCCAGCCAACCACTTCTTTTCTTATTCTTCTCTATTTACATTATTTCTTCCCTGGCATCGACCCTCTCACTCCGTCCTTCCCATTGTCCAAATTAGTTTTGGTTTATCCTCAGCCTTAAGTCACCAGTGAACCATATAAATAATTAATTCAAATAAATGTTAAATTTGTATTTGACCTTCAAATTGATAATAATGCGCCAGAAACTACTTAAGTTGCTTGCTTGACTCAGAATATCTCAGCATCTCACTGACATCAAATCTTGTCTAATCTTGATAATAAATGAGGCACTGAAAACAACCTCAGCCACCTCAAACTCATAATTGTTGGATCCTCTGACATCAGATCAGACAGCAAATTCATGGGTATGTGAATACATTGGCTTTCTGCTGGCAATCCCACAACAGACCATGAATGGCCGTTGGCATCAAACACTGATTCTGCTGACTTATTAAATCAATGTCAGCTATTAGTCACCGGTGATCATTATACTAATTGGGGCCACCAATTGGCCCCAATAAAATTTAAATACAAAACTTGGCGGAATACTAATTTTGGCTCAACCCAAATTGGGGAGCAACTAACCAGCAATCACATTAAATCACACGAAATTCAGTCAATAAACCATTCTGCTGGGATTGGCTATATCATTTCAAATAACGTTAAATCATTGGAGGAGTCCATTTGGTTAAAATCATGACATTCCCCCCACTTAATCAGATGGTAATCCTCCTAATTCCAAACTCAGCGTGTGGGGCGGGCATCCAGGGCTTGCCCCTCCCCGCCACCAACAACCGCTGGAACCAAACCACAGTGGCGCATCACCGCCACATCTTACCCAACCTTTAGCTACTTAAGCACCAATCAGCAGAGTCCCCCTGTAGTGAGCACCAATGTCAGAAAATCGACTTTGGACTCTGCTAGTTGGCAGGCTAACCAGTATGAAGACTGGTCAGCCCTTGCCATTTTGCCTTAGGCGTCAGGGCTAGCAGCACCAGCTAACCCCTTGGCATGTCACCCATACCATTTTGGGGATCCCCTTTAGCCTAAACTACAGCCAATGAAATAAATAATAAACTTATAACAAAAGGAAGAATAGGCAAAGGGAAATATTTATTGAGAAGGAAGTGCCAGGTATTTATACTATATTACAAAAGGGCTACTGCTCACACTGCCAACCTATCAGCTCTTCCACTGGTTCTTCCAGCCAACCACATCTTTTCTTCTTCTCTATTTACATTATTTCTTCCCTGGAGTTGAACCTCTCACTCCATCCTTCAAAATGTCCAAATGAGTTTTGGTTCATCCTCAGCCTTAAGTCACTGTTGAACCATATAAATAATTAAAGCAAATAAATGTTGAATTTGTATTCAACCTTCAAATTGATAATAATGCGCTGGAAACTACTTTGGGTCACTTGCTTGACTCAGAATATCTCGGCATCTCACTGACATCTATTCTTGTCTAATCTTGATAATAAATGAGGCACTGATAACAACCTCAGCCACCTCAAACTCATAATTGTTGGATCCACTGACATTGGATCAGACAGCAAATTCATGGGTAAGTGAATACATTGGCTTTCTGCTGTAAATCCCACAACAGACCATGAATGGCCGTTGGCATCAACCACTGATTCTGCTGACTGATTAAATCATTGTCAGCTATTAGTTGCCGGTGATCCTTATACTAATTGGGGCCAACGATTGGCCCCACTCAAACCTAAACACAAAACTCGGTGGAATACTAATTTTGGCTCAACCCAAATTGGGGAGCAACTAACCAGCAATCACATTAAATCACACAAAATTCAGTCAATAAACCATTTTGCTGGGATTGGCTATATCATTCCAAATAACGTTAAATCATTGGAGGATTCCATCTGGTTTCAAATCATGACATTGCCTTTATGCCGATGTTGATCTGCCATATATTATTCTGACATATGCGATCTAAATTTTATCTGAGGTGAGCTGATCTGAGGACAATACTGCACCAATGAAGGGAAGTGAAGAAAATGGGAATGGAGGATAAAACCTGGAAAACCTCCATGTGTGGCATATGATAGGCCAGGACTCCTGGACCACCTTTGCTATTTGCTATATCGGTTCAGGGCAAAGGTGCGCAAAACAACAAAGTCATAATTATCCCCTACCCAAAGTATATCTACCAGGATTGAACTTGGGGAGGCAGTGGTAGAGGTTCCATATTCTACCTTTGGGGTATTGTAAGTCCTGGGGAACGTCCCCTGTGTGTAGATTGGGCCTTTTTCCCATTTCCAAGTAAGAAGGTACCAAAGAGGGTGGCAGTACCCCTCGTCACCCAGGGTGACCTCACCCACATGGTAGACGAGCATTGGGTAACAGCCCTTCATCTTCAAATTCCTCCTCTGGTGCCCATCTTCACCTCAGCAGAACTAGTACATTAGATTGGTGAAATTTGCACCAAGGTCGTCAAAATGTAATCATTCAGTCTGAAATCAAGTGGGAACATGGCCGATGATTGGATCCCATATAGTCAAAAAGGGACAAAGACTGATTTATCAGCCAGAATCGCTGAAGGTTTCAATTCAGCTAACACCATGATTGCAAAAATTAACCCTCTCTCAAAATTGTCAGGGATGATCCCTGATGTGCAGGTAGTAGCATCAGACACCATTGATGAGGGTTCAAAGCTCCCTGCTGGCAAATTGGGCATTGCAGTCAATGAAACGCTTTTGACTGAACAAATGGCTCAGCAACTGGACAAAGGTGGGTTGGGCATCCCAAACCTGTTCCCAACCAATTGGGACCGCCCCTACATGGGGTGGCCTTGGGGGATTCCCACTGTTTATTGGGCTAAACGCCATCACGCCAACTGTCAAAAATGTAGTCAAGCCTCAGTTTGGGCGTTCAAGGTTAAACTGACAGTGACTCAGTCTACCACTCTATCCTTTTATGTCAGTTCCCAGTGAACTTATCTGCCCCATTCTAAATAATTCGCCAGTTAGGTCGAAATCAAGGGTCTGAATCCTGGCTTGTACCCGCATCAATAACTACTATCTAATCAGTTGCATTGCACTGAGAAATTGTTGTCTTTTTTCTTACCTTCCCTTACAATAAAATTTTGCCTCAAAAACTAATAATTTTGATTTTAGTGATATCCTTTTGGCCGCATTCCCAATGGCTTTTCTCTGGTGGCCCATTCGCCCATATACCAGATGGGCTCTACCAGTACTAATGGTCACTATGGCCCACACCATCATAGACTGGATTCAGCAAGCTAGATACTTCTGGCAATTTTAAACTGTCATTATGAGCTTTCATCAACAATATACTGGGATCTTGTGGTCATACATTCACCATCTTCAGGCAAGGATCTGACCCTTTGCCTCCCCAGTTGATTTAACCCCAACTACCAGTGACGTTATCAAAACCATACATGTGGTACCACCCCCTGCATTGAAACCTCCAGGGTCTGGGGTGGCCTTGATTTGGCTTGTCCTTGGGTTGTTCTTCACTATTGTCTTGCACCAACGATTTATTGTTTCCCAATGCCCAGCTCCATACAACGTCATTCTGGCGGCAATGCCTCTGGCATTTTGGCTTGCTTTTTGGGTGCTTACTCACCCTGACTGGCAGGCCGGTCTAAACTTCTTCTGCCATTTCCATGAAAGGTATCCTCCCCTTGTCATACGGTGATCTATTGTACTAAGTTACATTAAATTTGGTGTGCTACATCACCATTGTAAATGTTACCTTAAGTTTATTGTACGCTATCATACTTATATATATTAGCAAATATAATTGAATTCATGTCACCCCAGCAGCAAAAACCCCTGACACCATTTGCTTTGATTTATCTTTTCTCATTAGTCATGGATAATAGAATCAAACATTTTAAATATTAATCCCTTACCTCAGCGCAGCCATAAATGCGTTGTTAATAGTTTTTATTATCCTTGGTCAATTTTTTGCATCATTGGTACTTATCTGATTGCTATTTGTTGTAAAAGCCCATAGCCTAGGCATTAGTCTATTTTATTTTTTATAAATTATGTATCTAGCTTATATTTCTTAAGCGCTCAGTTATCAAAATTTTGCACCAATAAAAGCCCCAGGATTTTGAGAAGCATATTAAGGGAAAGCCAATTTGAAAGAGGCTCTTGTTCAGAGAGTAGAAGATTTTTCACCAATAAGAACCCTTGGGATTTTGAGAATTATATTATTAAGGGGCTGTTAATTTGAAATGGGATCTTGTTCTGATAGTAGCAAGATTTTGCACCAATAAGAACCCCGGGATTTTGAGGAGCATAACATAAAGATACTGCCATATTATTAAAGGGATATTGTTCTGATAGTAGCGCTGTAAACCTACGCATGACAAAGGCTACAAACCCACGAGAATTACAAGCCAATATCATTACTAGATGCCGTGGTATACTTTATTTATTTTATTTGAAACTTTAATAATAATAAAAATTTCATATGTGTTTCTAAGGGTTCAGTCCTTATGCAAATTACCTTCAGCTATTGCGGGAACCAACCTGTGCACTTGAAATGTCACAAAACTGCACCAAATTTAGAAATGGATATAGTATATAAAGTGGCGACTTTGGTTCAGGTTTTTTGACTTTGTGCTTGAGTTATCAGTAGAGATCATTTATAGTAATTTAAAAAAATCAAAAGTTTTGACTCACAAATGTAAATCTTTTATAAGTTTTCATTCATATGATATTTTAAAAAACTATACAACTTAAGCTAAATTGAATATAATAACTTCTTTTTCTTTAGTAGTGTCAAACATATGATTATAATCATAAAAATTATAATGACTATCAGTATAAATTTAAAAATCTTATAGGGCCTAACTCAATTTATATTAACTGTTGAGTAAAATATCTTATACATTAGATAATATATTATAACTTGGAGTAAAATCTACATATCACTAGAAACTGCTTAAGGCAACTTATACTGCTTAAAACTTTCCGGCAAAAACAGTGTTTGTACATGCTCAATGTCAAATTTTAGATCTTTGTTGATCTACATATGCACTTGATCAGTTACTTTTACTTGCATTACACCTTGGGACATGATTTTTTTAGTCCTGGATAGTCTTCTGTCAGATATCCTGATATCAGACATGATGGGAATAATATTGACCATTTGATTCCCTCAGCTGATTGACATCTAGACCCAAGAAGGGGATTAAATCCATTACCTTGATAAATTACCTGGAGAAATTGATAGTAAGCACAGCTAATCAACTCTAATAAAACTCTGAAAAACCAAATTGAGCCTAAGATACCCTGAGATAAATTCCTGCCTCATCTAAATGATGAATCATATGGAGGTCAGGTGAAAACTACTTGTAGTCGCACTTAAGTCAGCAAATTAAGGAAAACCTAAAAAAGGCTAAGAATTAAGAAGCTGCCAATGATTAACCTAAGCTACACAGTCTCATCCATCTTCATTATTTTATTCACCATTTTTGCCTAGAAATTATGATACAAAGGCATTATAACATCCAGAATGTATCACTTGACTAAAAGCCTCCTATCCAAATTTTCCTTCTAAAATATTTACTAATACTTCCTTTTAGGGTTTATATTGTTAGTTGAGACATAAAAAACCCCTGATTTATACTATAATAAAGTTACGTCAATTTATATATCTCGTTTTGGTACTTAACTTCAATAAGTCCATTTTGCCGTACTTACCATAGGGTGGATACTCTAGCTGATGGGACATAAGCGGTGACTTAGCACCCTTTTATAATTAAAGATATACTTGTTTTACAACTTAACCTCAATTCTTATTTGTCAGGTTCCTTGGGAATAGCAACATCAGGCTTAAAAATGGAAGCCCTACATGCTGGTTTTCACTACAGGGGCTCAGCCAATGCTTAAAGATACCAGCAACTAAATGATCACACCCTGGAAGATAACCTAATTTATAGTGTCGCTTAATGGGTGCACAACAGGAATGGTGGAGAAGATGATCAAATGAGAAGTCCACCCCTCATCATTTAAAAAGTAGTTCAAGAAAATTTTATGGAGATTCTGATCACGTCATCTTACTTAGATCTCTAATGAAGGAGTTAAAGCAATATCTCATGGAATCATTAATCCAGGAGAAAGAGGCACACACAAAAGATCATCCGCCGTGAACAGATCTCTCATGAACCTGTATGAATCCAGTTCTCTCCCAGAGCATTTATAGATGGAGTGTAAATCTATCTCTTATATCATGCAGTTTGTACACCCAGCGCTCTATCATATCATGCAATTACTAGAAGTTCATAATGAGGAACTCCACCACCATATCAATACCCAAGGGGCCCTAAAGATGGCTTAATGCAGAGATATATTTTAGCATCTCAAAGTATAGAACATGTCCGCCGTTTAATAAGAGTAAACCTTTCTACACTATTAGGTCCATATTCAAATGGTTACAATTAATTCTAGTATTATCAAGTATATGGAGGATGTTGTGAAGCTTCTTCAAAAAGACATCATGGAGTCAAATGATAACACCACTTGATTACTTGACACATATGCT
Organism: Massospora cicadina; assembly: GCA_022478985.1. NCBI lineage: Eukaryota > Fungi > Entomophthoromycota > Entomophthoromycetes > Entomophthorales > Entomophthoraceae > Massospora > Massospora cicadina. The sequence goes on from JAKSZP010017182.1 coordinate 11,865, forward strand.
GAAGAGCTCCATTGACAGGATAGTGAAACTTATGGAAAAATGGCAGCTCAAGCTTATACTAGCCGTTACCAGGAGGAAGAGCAAATATCTATGTTTTTGAGGCACAGCTAGAGCAAGCCCTACACCAAATTGATGAGTTGGAGGTTATAGAACCTCTGAGACTTCATCAGTGTCACAAAACATCATTTCACAGGTAGCTCAAGTCGAAATAGAAGATAGCAAACTGTGTGATTCAGGCATCTACTCTGTCAATTACTGAGCGACTCAACAAGTTGGAGAAAGACTTGAGAGGCATATCCTCCTATTAGGAGGACATTAAACAAGTCTATTTTTGCCTCTTGTAGCTGAAAAACGCTGGTTTACTCTCACAGAAGAGTCAAAAGCCAAGATTGACAAGCGTCCTCAAAGCACCAATTATAAGGAGATGAAGGAGGGCTTGAAATGGCACATTGGAGTATTGGAAGATGAGAACAAGCTTTCCATACATACCACTCATCCACTCGCCAACAAATTCACAATCTGTAAATCCACGTTAAGGACTTGGAGTTGATAAAGTCAGTCTATTAAGAAAAATCAATCTTCTGGATGTTACGCCAAGACTTATCCTGAAGGAAATGGAGCAATATTTCAATCCTCTACATGACCAAATACATCAACTGGAATGTCGACTTAAACAAAGCTATATAAGAACTGAGATTACCAAACCTGAAGCTCCTGAAGTACATGTCATTACTGGATTGAAAGCCAATACCTTTAAGCCTACATTCAATGACAAGTTTACGCCTGTCGAAGGGGTTATTGCATCTTTCCTCTACGTCTATGAATCCGAGATGGAAGGTGCAACTGATCACAAAAGGTTAAGCATATTTAATCTTGTTTAAGCTGCATGGCTCAAGAGGCTATGGTGCATGAAATGGATGACTTTCATACCCGGAGAGAAGTGAAGGAAGCGCTCTCAAGAAATTCAGGCCAAAGCAAAGCTTGGTTTTTAAGAAACAGGCCTTCATGAGAATTACACTGTGCCAAAATGAAACCTTTGCCAAATTTGCTGACCGTTTTTATATAGAGTCAAAAAAACTTGTATATCTCTAAGATGCTGACTCTGGATGATGCTGTAGCTGGTGTCTTTGCTGGTTTACATAGTAACCCTACATAGCCATGCACTTCACATTCATTAAATGAAGCTTAATTCCGTATTGGACATTAAAGAAGCTCTACCTGATGTAGTTGACATACACAAGCCAGTGACCACATTAAAGGCCTCCACAAAACGTAGAGTGTATACTGTGGAAGAAGTGAAGCCTAAGAATGAGGAAAGTCAAAATAAAAATGGAATAAATAACAAATATACTGAGAATATGTGTTTCAACTAGAACCCTGCCTTTGCTGAGCAGGGACAAGTAAGGTCAACTTAGGTTCAGGTACCTCTAAAGCTGACCAACCAAAGTACCTGAAGGTGAAACATTGCTGATTGCTCACCTCGCTCGCATTAAAACTAACCTGATGATAACTCTGAAGTGGTCATGATGACATAGGTTATTACATTTCAGGGTCACCTGAGGAGCTCGCCATTCTGGACCATTTTAACGCTGAACTTATTGACATCACTCAGGTTCCTGAGGGCACTTATTTTATTTAACTGAGGTAAGCTGACCAGGGGATGGACATTACCGAACTAAAACTAAAATCATAATAAAAATTAACAATTCAAACAAAACGCCCAAAATGGATGGATCAATTGAATCATACCTAACAAATATCCAACCAGGTGGGTAGCGAATACTGCTATCCCTCCATGGTGGATGGGGAGGGGGGATCAGGGGATTCGTCTTCAGCAGCATCCATCTCATTCCAGAGTAGGGTGCATGTTAAGGAAGATAGTAGAGGTGTGGGGGCATTGGCGGTATGGGGTTCAATATCTCTGTTGACTGGAACTTCCAAGTAGTTGTTAGCCATCATAATGCCAACAATGTATTTGACCAAAGCGTCTTCAGCTTTGAGGCGGGCGTCTGGGAATTTAATGAATGTGGCAATGTTGGTTTGGGTTATTTTTGCTTTCAGATTCCGTGCTACTGTTACCATGTTCTGGATGGCTTCAGTGACATTTTTGTGTAAAGTTTTCATGTTGATCTTATTTTGTGCAGTAAGATCTTTGGGAATAATGGGAGGTGGAATTCCTCTTGTGAGAGCAGCCACAGATTTGGTGACAGCTTTGCAGAGCGGATGGCAATCTGGTGTGGCAGCTGCTTCTACTGCAAGCTGGTGGTCGCTGTAGAACAGTTTGGCGTTGGGTTGTGGGACATATTTTTGAGGTGGTAATTTTGCATCTCATTCTGCGTTACAGAGCCGCTCAACTTGCAGCGACAGTTCTTCAACAACGCTACCTGATTCATCAATTTTATCCAATAATTCCCATGGGTTTTGGTTGAATTGGATTGGGGAATTAGCGTATGGTTGAGGTTTGTTTGATTCATTTGCGGACACATGGGATCAAACTGGGATCCAATCTGGTGTTTGATTGGAGGGATTATTTATGGCATTGGGGTGGGGAGGAGGCTGATTGGTGGCTGCAGGTGCAGCTGCAGCAACTGGCTTTGGGGGTTGAATGAGGTAGGATTGTGCCCCATATCTGAAATTGTACAGGGTGGGCGGCAGATTGGAGGTCAGAGGATGAGTCATCCAATCCATCTGACATAGTTGAGTAGGGGCACTTGCATTTCAAGTGGTCTAACTCAAAACATGATGGACAGATTGTCCGCCCGCCCTTGACGCGGGCCCAAAACAGATGGTCAGGTGCTGAGGTAATAACGGTGCATGGCAGAATTGCTGCCACAATTTACTAAATTCAGTGCTTATCATGGCATATGCCTGAGGCCCAGAAAGTCGTGTGGCCCCATTTGGGACCACAAATCGTAGGATGGGGTTGGAGCCATAGGCTGCAAACTGGACATCAGCTCCTGGTGGAGCACTTTAGAGGGAAGGTGGGTGGGCAGGCCAGCAAACTGGACCACCAAAGTGGTGTCTGCTGGGAGATGAGTCCAAGTTGTGGGGAGAGGGGTGCCCTGGAATACCAGGGGCACAGTTGCTGCAGTGGCAGCATCAGCTTCACAGGTGAAGCTGAGGTCAAAATACCCCTTGTAGGGGTGGAAATCAATAAATCCGGCAGGTATCATCACCACCTGTGTCATTTCAATAATGGCTTGGTTGTGGTATGGGAATAGCTTCCCATATTTGACCCTTAGGCCATAGCGCATGTTGCTCCAGGGGAGCACTAGGGGGCAGCGTGGTACCACTTGGGTACGAGCAAGGTGGGCGTCCAGGTCCTTGGGCGGAACAATTCAGCCCATGGGTTTGGAATGACTGGGTGAACCAGTCCTAGCGCGTTTTCTGCCAGATGGAAAATGGCGAGGGGAGTTTCGTCACTGCCCCACACTGGAGCAGCCAGCGGAGAATCTGATGACATTGGAGAAAAACTACTATGGGCAAATACAATTTGTTTTTTCTAAATTCTTGTAATTTGGCTCAGAAATTTATGCCAAGCGGAAAGAGAGTTTTTTCCTGAGGGCACCTAACTCATTTAATTTTTATAGGGTGTCCTCAGATAATTGATATAGCCAGCGATGCTAATCAGTACCTTGCCCCGATGATTCAACTCATCTCAGGCATTTACAGTCTGCTGAAGATCAAGAGAAGTAACCCAAGACTGCCCAAAATCTCAATGCAATGTTCCATTTCAAGGAAGTGTTAGCCCTATCACTAAAGTTTGGAGGAACAATCACCAAAAATAAAGTGGTGATTTAAAAGGTCTAGTTTATGGCTACCTTAGATATTGGATTATCTATCAACGTTGTGTCATCATGCCTCATCAAGAGGATCAAGCTCGCTCCAGACCTTGAATACACTCATGAGTACAGTACCATCAGTCTGAACAACACCAAGGTGATAGGTTTGTCATTTTTTTTAAATTAAAGTTGACAAATTAGTATTTTTAGCTCCCGCTGTTGCCCTTGACAACAGTCAATATGATATTCTAATTGGGGTGCAATTTATGATTAAATGTAAGGAGTTATCAATTAAAAAGAAGGATAATTATCACTCCTCAACTATGAAGTTCCCGTGTCTTAGATAATAAAAAATTCCAGCAAGAGGATTACTCTTGTATGGTTGAGTACCCTGTTTCCGCTTTATCTTTGCAATATTCTACCTCTAGAAGAAACACAAAAAAGCTACCTAACTCAGTAGATGCAGCAGAGAACATACCAACTTATGCCACTTAGGAGTTAAAAGTTAAACCAGGAGATCAAAGAGTTGTTTCACCAACAAAACCCTGCATGTAACATCTAACTGCTTGCTACACATTACTAGTGTCTATGGAGTAGGTAGGTTTGAATCAAGTGTTCTGCCAGGAGTCCTCAATCCACCTTATCAGCGCCTTATTGAGCTGTTACTTGGAAACTTAATCAACTATGATATTTTAGTCAAAAAATCATCAAAAAATTGAGAAATGTCAATTACTTCCTATTGATAAAATTGACAAGGTACATTTTATTTGTACTCACCTTGATTTTTGGCCTACCTGCCAACAATTTATTTTTCACTATTCCTCAAGTCCAGATATACGATAAGTTAAATCAGGAATAACTTGAGAAAGTGCATCAACTACTTGAAGATTATCAAGATGTGTTCTCCACGTCAGGTGTTGACTATGGCCACATGAAAGACTGGACACATAGTATCGACGTAGGAGATCCAACTCCTATCAGATTGGAGCCATATAGGAATTCAAAGGTAGAGGAGAAATATAGAAGACTAAGATCAAGCAATTATTGGATGCAGGCTTACTTGTGCCCTCCCATAGTCCATGGTAATACCCACTGTTACTCATAAAGAAGATATGTGGTCACAGAATAGTTATGGATTAACAGAAGCTAAACAGCTTCACTAAGAAGAAAGACATCCAGTTCCAAGTATTAATGATGCCCTGGCCTGACTCTCTGGCTCAAATTTCTTCTCCATGATGGACCTCGCCAGCAGTTATTGGCAAATGGATCTAACGCCAGAAGACCAAGAGAAATGCGCGTTGATATGCATGAAAGGGTTATTTAACCTACTTGGCTCCTACATGGATTATGAAATGCGCCCACCTTGTTTTAATAAGTGATGGATCACATTATTCAAGATCTTAATCTCATTTTTGTGATAGTTTACCTAAATGTCATAATATTGTTTTCCAAAGCCTTCATTGATCACCTAGACCACTTCAAGGTAATTTTTCAAATATTAAAAGACAATCATATTAACCTAAAATCTACAAAGTGTACCTTTTTCCAGCAGGATTTGGAATTTCTAGAACATGTATTATTGCGGGAACAAATTTAACCCTTGTATAACTTGGTTGAAGCAATCTCCAAGTTTCATGAGCTAAAGATCAAAGATATACAGGTATTCTTAGTAATGCTGGGATATCACCATCAATTTATCCCTAATTTTACTCAACTTACCAAACTTCTTGTCCAACTACTTGCCAAAAACACCCCTTTTGTATGAAGAGTAGAGCAACGAACTGCATCCAAGTCAATGAAGAGTTTGTTGAAAAGATGACCAATCTTATAATATCTGGTTTATGGGAAGCCATTCATCCTATTCTTTGACGCCTCCAACTTAGCCATAGGCGCCATTCTTTCTCAATTGGATGAGAATGGCATTGACCACCTAGTGTCATATTATAGCAAAATGCTTTCCAAAACTGATCAAAGTTATAGCATCATAGAAAAAGAGTGCTTAGCTGTTCTCCTGGAAGTAAAACATTTCTGGCCTTTCTTGTACTGTATAAAACTTTACAGCTGTGGCAGACCACACCGCCCTTAAGTGGCTGCAAAGCATTAAAGATCTGAAAGGAAGGTTACCAGATGGGCTCTCAAGCTTCAGCACTATGACTAAATAATTCCACTGAGCTGGAATGAAACACATGCATGCATATGTACTGACTTGACTGACCTACTATGTCTTGATAATAGTGAAGCTGAAAGGTTACATGACCTACTAATGAAGCCAAACTTTTAGAAAGAGGAAGATAAAGCAGTTCAGAAGATACGCAGACAACATGCTTGAAATATGAAGGTTCTCGCGGATTACTTTACAAGAAAGTCAAGTTTGACTGGCTATCTTACTTATGACCTTCTGAATGGGTATTAGATATAATGTAAGCCCATAATACTTTAGGCCATGGAGGAGCCAGAAAAACTTAAGAATGGATCAGAGAGCTACTATTGGGAGGTTATACTGGACTCTTTAGTGGAAGCCTTAGATGCTTGCATCACTTGTAAAAAGCAGAAGCTGCATAATGCCAAGTATAAGTGTCAGCCTATGAACCCTCAGAAGCCATTTCATACCATCAGTTTAGATGTCATAGGTCCACTATCTTAATCCACATGAGGAAATTAATACATTCTAATAGGGATTGATCATTTCACAAAGTGGATTTAAGCAATTGCCATACCCTTACAGACTTCTAAAGCTATAGCTAACTTTTTATATCAAAACATATTTACTAGGCATAGCTGCCCGCAGGTTCTACTAAGTGATAATGGAAAGAACTTTACGTCAAAGGTTGTGATGATCTTAGCCATGAGCATGGGAATTCAATAATTATTCTTGTTGCCTTACAACCCATCAATTAATGTGAATGTAGAAAGAGAAAATGGTACATTGGTCTCAATACTAAGCAAGATGGCCACTACCAATTTATTACACTGGGACTAATACCTCTTAAGTGCATTGATGTTTATAAATAAGCTTTTTCATCAACTTATTAATGTCTCCTTCAAGGCCTTATACAGAAAAGAACCTGGAATTCTAGCTTTAGCAGCTTGAGAAGTTACCAGTGATAATACTGAAGAGCTTGAGAAAGCATTAAAAAAATTATCTTAGAAGATAATAGAACTTCACCTGGAGGTAATGACAAATCTGGACAAGACTAATAAAAGGGAAGGTTAAATGGCAAATGCAACTTGACAACCTTTAACTGCCTTTGAGATTTCAGATTTAGCCCTATATTATCATAATCAAATAGCACCCTGAGGAAGAAAATTAGATTCTATCTGTGATAGATTATACTCTATCACTTACAAATGTGAAATAAATACTCAATCAAGTCTTTGTAAACTGGAGTAACTATCATCTGCATTCAAAGATGATTCTTGTATCAGTACTCACCTGTCAATATTCATAAAGAAAGATATCAGAAGCCCTGATTTCTGACATGGTGGGAAAAATATTGACTATTCTTTTTCCTCAGCTAAATTGACATCTAGACCAAAGAAGGGGGTTAAATCCATTACTTGATAAATTACCTAGGGAATTTGATAGTTGGCACAGCTCTATTCAACTCTAGTAAAACTCCAACAAATTAAGTTGAGCCTAAGGTAACCCAAGATGGATTCCTGCCTCAGCAAAATGATAGATTATCTAAAGGTCAATTGTAAACTACAAGTAATAGCACTCAAGGCAGCAAATTAAGGCAAACTCAATAAAGGATAGGATTCAAAAAGCTACCAATGATCAACCTAAGTGACACACAGTCTCATCCAACTTGTTTATCTTATTCACCATTTTTCCCATCAAAAATATGATACAAAGGTATTATAATATCCAGAATTTATCACCTGACCAAGAGCCTCATTTCTGGATTTCCCCCTCTATTATTTTTATTAATACTTCCTTTTGGGGTTTATATTATTAATTGCAACCTATAAAACCCCTGAATTATACTATAATAAAGGTACACCAATTTCTATATCTCAATTTGGTACTTGACTTCAATAAGTATATTTTGTCGTACTTACCATAGGATGGATACTTTAGCTGATCGGATATAGGCAGTGACTTGCACCCATAAAATAAATAAATATTTGTTATGCAACTTAGTTGGTCTCAAGTATTGACTGTCAGGCTTCTTGGGCATAGCACCCTGAGCTTAAAAATGGAAGCCCTACAACTTCAATCAGATTTGGCCTTAATACAATACATGGCATCTAACTTCTAACTGAATATATTACTTGAATGGTATTACAATTACTAAACCGCAGCATGATAAAAATATTATCCATTTGTTTGCAATAGCTCTTATATTTAGTGTTTGTAAAATGATCATATTATCTTCACATATATTACAAAGGATTGAAGGTCCTTAAAAATTGTTCGAGGTGGGTTGACCTTGGGACAAATATACCACACTGAGAATGTTTTCTAGCCAGTACAGGTTTCGAACTCAAAACCTGCACTAGGGGTGGAAGCAGTTTTACCCTCTCAGCTAACCACCCTCAGGATTGAAGGTCCTTAGCTCAGCTATATATTTCTCACCTTGGATACCATCTCAATTCAGCATAAATAAGCTAAAGTTTACCTTAGTAGATGGTTAATTTACAACAAATTAAAGATTTAATGCTCAAGGATATTGCAGGATATGTAGAATAAATTTATATCTACTTCTAGTATGTGTCATAGATGCCATATGGCTTAAAGCTCATAGTTTTTTAAAAGGTATGGCTTGATGTACAGATGTAAAGTGATCACGCTCTCTTATAATAGTTACTATAGTTTTTGTTAGTGTCCTTTAGAAAGAAAAGGTTTACTTGGTAAAGTTACACTTGATGTATAGGCAAGTGCTATTGGTTAAAAGCTTCTTAAGATATTTTGTGGCTATGACTTATAATTAGTTTTAAGACCTTTCTGTAAGAGGGCCCTTGATTTTCATCATTGCTTATGACGACAAGAAAGACTAAGTTTTGGGTAAAGAAACAGACATTTGATTAGGAAAGTGGTACTGCGTTGTATTTTAAGCGATTGCTAAATAAAAAGGTTACATGATTTGATATAAGAGATAGTAAAATAAAGTCTTTAGCCTTATATGAATTTTAGATTAGATGGCTTAAACTCCGTTCAAAGCTTAGCCAAATTGAAGTAAAGATATATTTCAACCTTAAATACCAATGTAGTATACCAACTTATTTCAAGTTTCACGGCTTATACTCATTTTTATGTAGGATTGATTAAGTCTACACTAACTATCCAAGTTTATGGTAAAAAATTCCGAGTGAGCTAGTTATGGCAATATAGTAGAGGCAGTTGGCTAAAAAAACTAGACGCGGAGAGCAGATGATCTTGGCTTGGCTTGCAAATTCCACTCAAAGTTGATGGGCTGCCAATTTCAATATTTATTGTGATTATTTAAACTGGGCTAGGGACACCTGCAAAGCGGTCTACAAGCTAAAACAAGGTTACCAATACGTTTATCATAGCAGTAGAATCGAAGGATAAGCTTACTCTCGTGATGACGGGCATATTTAAAACTTGGCCAACAAAGGGCAAGCTTCTCAGAAAACTTACAACGGAGGGGAAGAAATCGCTAATATGGTTAGGACTATATTGGTGCTGAACTTACCCAAAGAGGTTGATGAACCCAAATACCTGCACAATCATCCCAAAGAAGGTCAACTTGAAGAGGATTAGAAGGACCCCGATGGTAAAGCATATCGACCCTCTACGCTTCCCCGGTCTGGTAAAGAAGTTGAGCATCCGCTGAGGCCCAATCAACAACGGCATCCCGCAGATGAGAAGTAGCTAGAATAGGTCAGCTTACCCCAACGCAAACCTAACATCTCCAATAGCAATAAATCCAGAATCAAAGAAGAGGAGCACGCCAAGGAACATGAAGAAGAGTCCAAACGCGACTAAGCCTGCCCCGATTTCTATACTCTATTAGATCATAAGCTAGCATCATCGCTTACTTTGATTGTCCGTCAACCACATTCAATATTAAATTGTTACAAGGTAAAGCGAAGCACTTGAGCTGTCAAAGCGATCTACACATTACTTGGTTATCGCTTGTTATTAACTGCCAAATTCTACGTCAAAAAGTTAAATTAATATTCACCACAAAATGTTGGGGCGCTTTTCGTTTTTAGCCTTCCTTATCTACGTATCATAACTATACCCTTATTTTTTTAATTCTAATACATGGTTCAAGTCTATCCACCTCCCCCCCCCAAAAAAAAGACATTTATCACCAAAGATATGTTTATGCAGTACCTTTAAAGTGTATTAATTAATTCAAAGAGTTATTTAACAGTGTTCTTTAGATAGGACAATTAGTAAGGAGTTGCCATACGTCAATCTAGCATCCAAAGACCAACCATACTTAAATGTTATGTAGAACTACAAGCAATCTGACCACAAAAATTAAAAAATATCGATGATGATAACCGTTCTAAAACCCCATTCATAAATAAAATCAAGAAAAAATCAAAAAGGTTAAATCGACCATACTTTAAAGCCCGATCTTTTTGATATTTCGGTCACAACACAACATACTCGAAAGTTAGAAAAGCATACCGCGTAACATCTTTTTACTTCAGGTCTTGACCAAAAGGTCGAAGGGACTATAAGATATAAATAAGCTAACTAGCTAATTAAAAACAAGAGCGTATTAATTTTAAATTATGGTACTTAAAAAATGAGGCTAGAGTTTGGTCAGCCAGGTTTTGCAACCGTAAAAAAGAACCCGTTTTAAAGGCAGTTGACACTTGTAAGCACTTGGAAACATCTGCAAAAAAAGAAAATCAAAAGTTAGAGGTGGTACACAGCTTGGTTAACTGAGCGTTCTGGTTAAACTTGAATAAGTAACCCCTTCGTTTTCCTCCTTTTGAAATATGTAAATAGTGAAAAAATAAAGATATTATATCAGCTTTCTAATAATTGCATAATCAACTGGTTATTATAAGAATACAGTTACTTAAATTGCGAATACGTACTAGTAAAAAAACCTTTGTCTTTAAAAGCCTAAAGAAAAATTAGGTTGTCAACGCTTGCGCAATTGAATGGCTAACAGCCGTCGTTAAAACCTAGCGATGTGGCATCAGGATTGATATCACGTTTATTAGGATACAAAAGGAACATCGATTGTTTAAATAGCAAATTTTATTAGCCAACTATCTGAATACTCGTGCTTTGGCACGATATTTCAAAATTGATAATCTATAGTAAAAGTATAGATATAAATTGATTTTCTTTAAATTTAGATATGATATTAGTTAGTATACTAATCATAGATGATGCTTAATATTTAACAATAGTATAGATATATATGTATCATAATTTGATATTGGTCATATTTTAAGCCAGAGCCTTTAAATCTAATACTGCCTCAAGCGTTTAGATAAGTATCAGGTAACTAAATCAGTTAACTATTATGGGCTGAAATTTTTATCTTTACTCAAGTGCTAAAGCCTTCATGTAAAGCATACTTTTAGTTTTGCTATACTACTGAGTGATGGATGTGCTGATAAAAAAAGATTTATTTTTATCATATTGTATAACTAGTTAAAAAAGATAAACACTTCTAATACTTATTAAACTCATTTTCAAATCCAACATTGATATTTTAGTGATTAAAGTACAGCAGATAATAGCTGGCTCTTTATACTATAAAGTTTAAAGTTATGATTTATTATTTAGAAGAATATAAAAACTTTACTAACTTTTTTCTTATGCACATATATTTGCCTTTATCAGATGTTCAGGTTGAACTTTGTCCAGTATCCTTATTTCAGTGCACAGCTTTAACAGTAGATTATACATTTGTATAGTTAGAACACTAAGATAAAAAAGAATATAAGGAGGTATTTTATAAAATATAATGATGTACAAGATCTTTATAGAATAGTTTATGTAGCACCCTTTTGAATTTGAAGTGTTAGTGACTCTTTCTTAGAAATAAATTTATAGCTTATTTTTGGGTGTTATTAATATGTTTACTGAAGCAAATTTTAGTTGGAAAGTCTATAATAAAGAAGAGAGATAATCAAAGTATTATCAACTATTAGTGTAAGTCATCACTATAGAGACTTAGATCATCTGCACTATTGTAAAAATAAAAATAATTGATTGATGTTCTCTCTCCAACATTTTTCCACTCCAACTTTAAATGTAAGTTAGTATACTACCTCAAGGTTATCATATAGGTGAACAAATATATCCTTAGTTAGATTATATTTGGAAGTATAAAAAGATACATTAAGACAGGTTTCAGTAATTCATACCTCATTATGATGAACAAATAAAGCCTAATTAACTACACTAGTTAACAGAACTATTATAATATCTATTTGGCCTTTTCAGGATTATAATTTAAGATACACTTCATAAAGTATTTGAGTTTTTGTGTGCCCCCAAGGGCACCCAGTGCAAGCAACTTTGCAGTATGAAACCTGGGGTACTTCACCCACCACATTTGAGCTGCACAAATTAAGGTCCATAATTGAATCCTGCTATGGGTGGGATGGCTCACATCTTCCCAAAACTGACATACTACTTACTGTTTGGCATACCAGGTAGCAAATGCTACCCAGCCAGTTTGGAGTTATGCCTCCCATTCCTTATTGTGAGTAATGATACTAGACTGACCCCCAAGTTGGACTTACTTGAGAGAACAGTATTTTCATAGCTTTCTATAGCTATTTCTAACTATCACTTGACTATGGCCAAGGAGCTTGCCACTTGAATTTTTCTGTAGGGAAGCAAAGGTGGTTACTGGCAAGCTATATACCATACATCACCTCTCCTCATATTGTGCACCAACCTCATAATGTCTTATCAATTTTCTGTGAACTATTTGCATGTGTATCACATCACATAATAATTTAATATATGTCTAAGTCATATTATTTTGCTTAAGATTCATTTATAAGAACTTAAGCAATAGCTGAATCTTTTATATCAAGAAACTATATCTATTAATTACTATTGTATAATAATTTATGATTAAAATATACTAGTTAATTTTTTTTATCAGCCTATTGCATAAATCTGTTATCAGGATATATAACTAAAGTGATCATATAGACATTTACTAAAACATTTGATCTATAGCAGCTAGTTATAAAGTAGTAATTTTATAATTCCTTCATATCAGGTAAGTTAACTACCAGGTACTAGATAGTCTATATCTAGTATCAAGTAGATTGCCTTTAACCACTATCATGTCTTAGTTATGCTACATCTTATAATGGAATAAAGTCTTGAGATTATTTTAAGCCTCTTTTTAGAAATTAATTTGATATTAGAGCCTGAATTTTTCACAAATGATAGTTCTATTTGAGTTTAATTGTATTTGAGTGATCAAGATCATCAGAAAGCTTTTAAAACTTTAACTAGCTTTTTTAAGGATGTTACAAAATATAAACCAATTAAAAAGTTTATCTCATTAGATTAATTATGAAAACAACTGACATAGGTTCTGACTTGACTAATTTTAAAAAAGGCTATACTGACCTTTTAAATGTCCCCCTCCTTGATGGCATAATGTTTCTTTAGAGCCCATGATATAAAGTTTTTTAAAAAATGTGATTCTCTATCAGTTTATTTCTTAAATTTAAGTCTGGAGGAGCAACCCCTGCAGCTGAATCAGGATGCATTCCAATTTGAACTAATAAGGGAAAGAAGCTGGCAGCTGTCCCTCTTGTCACCTGAATAATTTAACCCATGTGGTAGATGAGAGGTGGGTGACAGTGTATCCCTTAAAGATTACATCATTTTCCTCTAGACCAACCTCCTATGAGTTGGTGTGAAAGATCCAGAGTATGTATGGGGAATAGGCGGTGGCTAGGTGCCACCACCATTGGAGAGTTGGCAGTGATTCTCCCCTTCCAAAAGTTAGCTTTTGCAGTTCACTTTGCTGATATTTTTAAATTTGGATTTACTGAAAGTAAAATTGAGTAATTTAGCTTTAGGCGTGGGAAATACCGTCTGCCATGCCCCTTTGGTGCCATTAATTGTGGGGCCATCCCTTATAGGTACAGGTATAACAAACCCCTTTCTGAAGCAATGAGACCAGCTATATGGAGCCTGCCCATGGGTACATCCAATCAGTCACCAAACAAAGTGACACTGCTCTAACAAGTGAAACCACATTGGGAGGGAAAGGTTGGTGGCAAAAGTTGTTCATGAGTCAGCTGGCAAGGCTTATATTGATCTGGCATCTAAAGAATTTCAGGATTCAATTTGACATAATCAATTTGCAAAAGTTTTTCCAAGGGTGAATGCAATCATTCAGTTCTCTGATTTGTTTTATGAGCTTATCAGGCAGCAGACCCTGACAGGTTCTTCTGTCACTCAATTTTTTCCCTTTCCACCATTTTTGCTTTACAAAAAATTCTTCAAAATGATTCAAATTTGATTGTGAGTTTTAGAGTTCCACTAGACATTTAATAGATAAGGTTCCCAATTCTGAAAACCCTGGATAGTCCTTGTGGCTGCATTCTGCATTTCCCATCCATCTATATGGATTGCTGTACCTGAGGTATTCTGGATGGGGTTCTGGGTGTTCACTCACCTGGAGTTACAGGCAAGTCTTATTATTATCAGCATGCACCATGACATCAATTTCCCCCCTTCCTTTATTTTCTTCTATGAACTTTTTTTGCTCAATTTTAATTTTTTTGTTTCTACTTTGCTTAGGTCCATAGACCATGATAATTTTCTACTAATAAGTATGTTGCATCTAAGAGATATAAATTATAGTAGAGTTTTATGTTTATGCAGAAAAGCTCTATATCTTGGTAGTATAGTTTTTGATCTAGAAGTTGGTATTTTAGCATTATATATGCAAAAAGTGCCTATAATAAATGTTACTAAAAGCTCAATACAAATTCTTGCTTATGGTAGTTTAGATATAATGTTGTCTATTAGATATATCACAACTTGTGACATATATATAGTCTGGATTTAGCATCATAAATTATCCAAATATTTTAATTATAGAAACTTTTTAAGGCTCATGGCTCCTATAAACCCTTATAATCTAAAATTGCTATATTTTATCAGTTTTAAATTTAAAAGTAAATAGAAGTATTTAGGTATACTTTTATTTAATAAACATCTTTAATACTGAAATCATTCTATTTATATAAATAAACTTACTATCTTACAAATGCAAAGATGTTACAATTAGAAAGCTTAAAAAATTTCTTCAAAATATTAAATATAGTCATGATGTAAAAAATTTCTTATAGTAATCATAAGTCAATAATTTTTATCTTAATAATAGCTATTACAAAACTAAACAAATCTAAATTTTTTTCTCCAAGTTCCTTTTTTATGTATATCTCACAATACAAAGAATAAATAGCTTATCTAAAAGCTTTTATTCTTTGATTCAAATAAAGAATTTAAAAAATGATAAATTTAAAATATACTTTATTCTGATAAGATAAGTCAATCTACAAAAATTAATTATACTGAGTAATATAATTAGAATTCTACCTATCAAAGTAATAGTTCCTTTAAATATATATCTTTACTAATTTGAGCTTAGGTAATAATAAGGCCAAATATTATCTTTACTTAAATCTATATATAATTCCAATAAAGCTTATAGATAAGGTAATAGTTGGATGATTTTAGAAGATTTCTTATACTAGGAATTATAAAATTCATTATGTCAATGGCCACAAAACCAATCAACTAGGACTTAATTATCAGGTGATTATTATTTTGGGTTAAAACTCAAAAACATTAAGGGTGGTTAGCCTGGCAGGTAAAACTGCTTCCACTCTAGTGCAGGTTTCAAGTTTGAAACTTGTACTGGCTAGAAAAATTCCCAGTGTAGTATATCTGTCCCAAGGTTGACCCACCTCAAATATTTTATTTTTTTTATTTTATTTTATCTTATTTATTTTATTTTATTTAAAACTCAAAAATTTATTTAAAAAGATATTTGTAGATTTAGGTTTCTCAATCACAGGCTAGTGCTTCACTGGGGCGCTAAGGATTTGTTAGGTTTGCCAAGCCTAAATTACAACTATTTTGTTTGGCTTTAAAGTGTTATAATTTAATCTGAGATTGCACCCATCATACTTATCTTATAAATATATTTGTTAATTCTGCTTCAAGGAATTCTATTTGTAGTATACCATTTTTTATCTGTTTGTATCTATAAAGTTTATTGGCTTTGGGGGTGTTTTTTTTTAAAAAAACTCCATACTTTATTTAAAAGTTAAAAGAAAGTAAGAGGGGAGGGTGGAATGAAGGCAATTTGGCCAATGATAAATAACCAAGAATTTGGGCCGCTAGGGACCTAGCACCCCTGACCATTGCTGATTGGTGCTCATCATTAATAGCCATGGTTCTAGCATTGGCAGGCTTACAGGCCATTTAATCTTTAATCAATTCTTTGCTTAATTGCATATGATGAGCGATCTGGTGGGAAAAGCCAAATGCGCAGCTTTGTAACACCCAGGGATTAGGTGCAAGAATTTCATGATCTATAGGAGCTGATTGGAGATAATCCATATGGTCTTAAACACCAAACCTTTGTGATGGGGGCGCTCATTGGTCAAACTCTTTGCAACGAGAGCTGAGTGTATAACCCATACACAATTATGGTAGATGAAGGCTTGCAATTGGATTGGGAATGATTGTAGGGCTTTTGCAAAAAAAGGTCCTATGACGGGTGTATCTACATCAGTGATTGTTCACCTGACAGGATGTAGTGCTTTGTGGACCAATATTTTTTGAACACAGTACATTCATAATATTGGCGAGCAATATCTGCTTCCAGTTCAGCGCATACAGGGAACTCCTTGTGTGGGTAACCTGGTCCACTTTGTTTACCAGATTTATACACATGGTGAAGGATCTACCAGGTTACTGACCGTTGCTTGGCCATTACCAGTTGGAAGTTCAGACACAAGATCAACTCCTTCATTTGGTATTTGGTGTCATGGCCTTCGGTTTCCCAGTCATATAAGATTTATAGATGAGTGGGGGTTGCACTTGTGTTTTGGTAGCAGATCCCCATATTTGATCTGGGTCAATTTGTAGCTGATATTGATTGACTTGGCAGCATATTTGTGGATAATTAAAAGAAATTTTCCCAACTCATCATGGAAATCACTGCAGAATTACAGGCCTCAACATCTCTGTGGATTTGGTCAGCATCCTGATTTTTTAGTCCAAACAACCAGCCACCCAGGTGCACATCCCAATTGCACAGTTGCTAATAATGCGGGGTGCCTTTTCAGGAGGGTATATGCAGGTGGCTCGCCATCCATTTGCATAGTGAGCTTGGTGAGACTGGCTCCTGAAGGCCCTGAGCTTTAGCCCAGTTCATGCTCCAAGCTATGGTCAGGCAGCGCATGTGCATTTGCGTCAGTTTAAGGAATGACTTTGCCCATATCTGCTGAGAGTGGGATCTAAAGTCTGGAAGGCCCATGCCTCCTTTGGACTTCAGTTTGGACAGAGTTTCTAGTGCTATTGGTGTCATTTTTGCCTTGAACCATAGGAAGGTCTGGAGAATTGTCCTGATTTTTTTCTCTAGGTTTGGGCTCATTGGCAGCACATGGGCAACATACCACAACTTTGAGAAGATGAAAACATTGATTACCAGCACTTTCTCCTTGAGGCATAATCTGGCATTTTTCCAGCATGCCATTTGGACTGATAGACTCAGTAAAACCTCTTGCTCCATTTTCAGTACTGCTGGCCCCTTATTGTTAAAGAGTATCTCAAGGTATCATATTGTCTGGGATTTCATGATTGGTATTGTGTCAGTCAGTGGGCTGAAGTTCAGGACGCCAATCCTCATTATATAGGTTTACACCGAGTTTATCTTTGTGTTTGACGCTAACTGGTATTGTTCCAGTAGCTCCTCTGCGCCCTGTAGGTCAGTCAGTGAGCTGTTGCCTACCACCATATTGTAAGCAAAGGCTAACATTTTTAGCAGCATTTGGTTGGAATGGACTAGGCCCCTGAGTCTCACGTCCGCCACTGCCAATAAGATGTTAGCTGCAAAATTGAACAAAATTGGTGACATAGGGTCGCCTTGTCAGAGACCTTGCCTGACTGTTATGTCATTTTTTATGCCATCTGCAATGATCACCTTGGTTACCAGGCCCAAGTACAATGTTGTTATCCATGACATAAAGGTTATGGGGATTCTGACCACTTTCAATGCCTTGTGTAGGAATGACCACACTACTCAATTTTAGGCCTTTTCCATGTCAACATGATATATCCCTGCTTGGTTCCCTGTGCATCTTGGAGTATGTTTGGACTGCACCAATGCTGTCCCGAATACTCTGGCCTTTGATGAACCCGTTTTGGGCCTTATGGAGCGTGCACGGTGCTGTTGCCATCAGCAAATTTGATAATATGTGCATTAGCAGCTTATAATCAGCGTTGGATAGTGCGATTGGGCAATAGTTCCGTAGTTGGCACTGGAGTCCCTTTTTGTACAAGAGTACAATTTGGGTCTCCTGACCTCCCAGGATTTGCTGTCTGTTTCACAGACATTGATCAAATAAGGATTTTAGTTCCAGTGCAATGCAGTTGCAGAATGCACTGTATACCTCTGCACACATGTTGCCAGGTCCCGGTGCCTTCATTCTCAGTGACTCATTAAGTGCCCACTTAACTTTGTCAATTGAAATTTCAGCAGATAAGTTAGTGACATCTTCTGGCATACAGCCCCTGAGAGCTGGCTTGGCCAGGTCAATAAGGGCATCCATCGCTGACTCTCTCATTGCTTGTTTATGGAATAGTTCACCATAGAAGCATTCAATCTTGCATTTGATCATTTCTGGGTCTATTGATACTTCCCCTTCCGCCATCTCTGATTCCCATGTCCTAGCTTTTCTCAAATTTCCTTGAGGTGTGCCAGGCCCTCCCGGTCATCATCCCCACTAAGCTCTGATATTGGTAGGTAGTGCTGGTCCATCTCTCAAAATCCTGTTTCACCATTAAGGCCTGATACCTTTTGTGCGTTGCTTGGTACTCACTCCACCATTCTTCGCTGTCCTATCTATTGAGCTTCAACATCTCCAGTGCGGCTTTCAGCTGTTTTACAGTAGCAGTTCACTTGTAGGTTGTCATTTTTTGAACTTCATGCTATCATGCTTCATCTTCTCTTTGATCCTGATTCATTGTTCCAGAGGGTTTATCTCCAGGTGACAATCCAGATGCCTGACCAGTCAATCCAGTCCAGCTTCTATTGTTCAGCACCATTCCTCATCCCTCAGCGTGTTGTGTGCCAGTTGCCATTTGCAGTTCCTCGGGGGTTCTTCCAGATTGATATCCATGTGGACAATCATGTGGTTGCTTTCAAAATTTATATTGACTTTGCTGTTGGACGTCAGCGGCCTGAGGTCAGATGACACCAGTAAATAATCCAGGTGCAAACCAGCCTGTGGGTTACTGGTGGAGTCATATGTCCATTGAGTTAGGTTGGCTGGGTCATCATCCTCCTCATCAATTGTGAGGCACATCCATGATTTGACTAGGTATTCTAGCATCTCATCAGCCTTCTGGCTGAGACTTCCACTTGTCAGGAATGTATCCTGACTCACATTTGTCCAATTGTTTAGGTCTCCTGCTATAACCATCATTGTGTCAGCTGGTACTTCTGATAAGAATTCCTAAAATATTTGGTTTTTGCGAGGCTTTATCAGAGCGTAGACTGCCACCACATAAAGGCTCTTGCCAGTTTCCCTATGCATAGAGGTCGCTATCAGGATCTTTCCAGTGTGAGTTTCCTCCCCAAATTCCAAGTCTATATTCTTGTTCAATGCAACTATATCACATGATCCGTCCAGAGTGCCTAATAGCCTATTTGGCAGGACTACGGGTGATTATTCACGTCACAGTTTGAGCTCAGCACCATTTCCTTTTGGCAACCTCCTTGCATTTTCAATAATAAAATTATGACTATAATATTGTTTGTTTTGAAATGGTGTATCTTCCACCTTCTCGTTTGTATGCTCGCCATCCCCTGAGCATTTGTGGTCACAATCCTCATTTCCAGCTGCCCAACCCATGAGTATGAGTATAATTATTTTGGGGTTGTGAATTGAGTTGAAGATGGAGGTTTGCTTGTTGGTGGTCAGCGTCACTGAGGGTGGCAGGGGGTGATGGTCGACCTTTGGGGTCAGTTTGATGGAACTGGGATTGCCTTACTGGGCATTCTGTGCACCAGGAATTCAGTCGCCATCCCCATCTCCCTATCAATGGAAAACGGGGATGGTTTGATTACCAGCTTCAGGTGCTCCATTATCCCTACTGGCGGAGCAGTAAATCCCCCTCATCCGTCAATTGGGTTCACACCCCTTCATTTTTTTTTGGTGGATCTGGTCTTTTTGGTTGGAGCCTAATCGGCTGATTTTGCCAATCATGTCAATTTAGCTGTTTGGTTGCTAGTCTCCTTGGGTTTGCTTGCTGACAATTTCTGAGTTGACTTCAAATTCGCTTCTGACTTGTCAGGCTTAGGTTTCAATTTAATGGCATCTTGTGCTGCCCGTCCCTTCTTGGAGGATTTTTTTGTTTGCCTTCTGCCATCTTTCTTCCTCACATATTGTCCATTCTGCTTGGGATGGGCATGCCTCCATTGGTTAAGAGCTCATTCCTTCATCCATTCTGTATGATTCAGGGTTTGGGTTAATGAAGGGCTTGTCATCAGCTTCAGGTCACTTAGCTGCTTCTTGTTCCCCTGCTTCCCTATGAGCAAGGTCCAGCTCTTGCTGTTGGCGTTTCATGTCCGAGACCTCCATTAGTTTCTGTGGGATCCCTTCTTTGGCTTTTGGTCTAAGGAATGTTTTGGCTCTGACCTTCATGATCCCTCCGACGGGGTCATATTCATACTCTCAAGGGATCTTTCCTTTGTGATGGTGGCGTTGGGCTTTGTATGGCCGGTTTGGTAACAGAACCAGCATACTTGCTTTGCGTCTTCCTGCTCTATGTACACAACTCTGCTTAGGCCAGGCAGGCAGATAAATTGAGGTAGGGAGATTTTATTTGGCTTCATCCATGGGGACAGTTCATCTAGCACTTCAACTGTTTGGGGGCAAAGGAACTTTGCGATGAATTACCGCCAGCTTGCCAAAATTCTTGTACTTCTTCATAGTACGATAGTCCAGTTTGGATCGCTTTGTGCACTCATTCCCTCTCCCAATTGGTCAGGAGGTTTTGGAATGTCACCTACATTCAGTTTGATAGCATATCTAGTCAGTTCCATTAACAGATAGAATCAATTATACTTGATTCCAATCTCAAGGAGTTTTTATAGTCCAATTTGCCTGTGATCATGATATCTGTATAGCCCCATTTAAGCACCAGTGGTGATTGAAGTCCCCTCCTGATAGGTCCTCATTGAGCTCATGATAAATTGCCATTATCAGGTCAGACCACTCCTCCTCCACCAGCTGCAGGTGGATTCAGATTGCATCCTTAAGATATGAATTAGGCGCTTAGCGGTCTGTAAAGCCTCTGCTGATTAGTTGGCAGATGTATTCAATATGGCTTTTGGCCCCATTCCATGTGTTATCAGTGGTATGGGCTGCCACGGCGCTGTACAATTTTGATTTCATGCTAGGCTTCGGTACTTTGGCAGGGGTTTTCCCCTTCATTATCCAGCTTACTGACTCATCAAGGCTGAATCCCCAATTGAGGAATGCTTCTATTTGGCATATGCTGATACAGCAGCTATTAATGCTCCTACCATTTGCACCCCAATTTCAAGGCTTTGCCACTTGAGGGCATCCTTCAGTGAAAAACCCTGTTAGTACCATTTGAGGGCGGATTCTGGACCGCATGTTGGGTGCAGGTATTTCTGGAGGGCCTCCAGCGTAATAAAACTACGCTGGCACCAGTCCCTTACCATAACGCTGTTCCACCCGCCATCTGTGAATATTTGTGCCATGGCAGCTGGAACTCCCACCTCACACCACTGAAAGGCTTTGGAAGGGGCGAAACCTTTGGCGGCATATGGGGCAGCTACCGTCAGTTCTAGGAAGGATTGCTTCCAATCCTGGATGGTTTTGATTCAGATCCCCGCTTTGAGCCATTATTGGCCCAGGTCCAGGGTCATGACCCCCTTCATCGCTGTTGCTTCCTGTGGTAAAATCTTGTGTTCCATCCATGGTTGGGCTGACTCTGGGGTGAACCCCGCTGTGTCTCAGTCTTAAGCTTTGGCTAGTGTGGCAGCTTCTTGACAGAGTTACCATTTCTCAATGGAGAACAGTTGGCCCGGAGGGTTTTGTGACTCCCAGATCCGCCAATCACAAATTTGGTCAATACTGGCTCCCACGCAAAACCAATATTTCATTTCCAGCGGGGTGAATCCATTGGCAGACCAGTTAATGGCCTCTTACAGCGACCAGTTCTGGAAGGGTCCCCACTCCACCACCTTTTCCTTCTTCCAGCCCGCCTTCATTAGGTTGGAAGCAGTGGCTGGCGGGATTTAAGTGTAGGACCAGTGTAGGGCCTTGGTGGCCTTGAACCCAGCTGCAATCCATAGCAATGCCTCCTCTGTGGAGAAAGTGGTGTTATACCATTCCAGCGCAGTGTCAACTGGAATGGTATGTCAGGCTCATTTGAGGGCAGTTGAAATGTTTGGGAAACATTTCACGTAGTCAGATAATTCCATTGGGGCGAGTCCCAAGCTCTCGACAGCTTGGGCAAATCTCGCTGATATTCTAACCTTGTTGTATTCCATTGCATTAGGAGGTCAATACTGGATTCCATCCAAGCCTTTACATCCGCCAGCTTTAAATCTTTTCAAACTGCAGCTTCTATCACTTTATGCTCCAGGGGGAGTTTCATCCATTCAAGGGCATCTTTGGTTCAGATCCATGACGCCTTGAAGAGTATCACCATCTTGAGCAATATTTTTGTGTTGAGCCATCATTTGGCTGCCCCAGTGGAAAAGTTGTGTTCACGCCATATGCCCACAATAGCTGGCATAATGGTTTTGGAGATCCATTGGGTTTCCATTAAATATGGGAACTTTAGGATCTCCCATTGTTTGATTTCATGTGAAGACACTCTGCAGTGGACTAACATGTCCTTCTGGATGGGGGTGTATTTTATTGGGGCTCTGGTTGTCAACTTGACCGCTGTCAGGGTTTTGGACCCTTTCAGTAGTATTTTAACTTTTTTTATGAACCTTTATGGATGTTTGGTCCTTTGGATTTGGTGCCTGATGCTCCTTCATCCCCAATGGGGATCATCCCAAACGGTTTGCTCTGAGTTGTCGATTGATTTTAAACTGATTTTACCCATGCTGTTGACTTGGATTTGTTGGGGATTGCGCCCAATGGTTCATTGGGGATTGCGCCGACAGTTTACTCTAATTTTTCAATTGATTCTGGGCTGATTCTGCCCCTGCTGTCAACTTGGATTTGTTGGGAATTGCACCTGATGGTTCATCAGGGATTATGCCTGACGATTTGCTCAGTTTTCCTACTTTATCATAGTTGGGGACTGTTCTCCCCCCTGACTGGTCAATGTAAAGACTGGTCTCTGAAAATTTTTTCAGGTGATAGTTTTGAGCATCATCAGATACTTTATCCATCACATTTGTGAACATTTTTTGTTTTTGTCCAGATGAACTGGGCCCTTGGCTTCTACTGGTCAAATCAGATTCAGTATCCAATCTGACCAAAACTTTGTTAGGGTTTTTTTTGTTTTTTAAAAAGTTTTTCCCCCTGTGAGGCCCTAATCCCCTCACCTATTTGAGGTTCAGTGGGGAATATCCCCGACATCACTGTTCTCAGAATTGCTTTGTGCTCCCTGAGGTTGTCATGGATTGTCAGGGTTTTGGCGGAAGCCAATCCTGGGGAGTCAGTTGCATTCACTGCGGTCATCACTGTGGTTTCATGTTTTTTATTTGAGCTCAATTGGTTTTTATTGTTCATGCCGCCAATTTGTTATTAGTGCCTTTGTCAGTGGGAAGTCATCTAGACGGTGCGTCCATCTTGGCGTACTTCATAATTAGGGTCTTATTTGGTGCAAGCAGCCATCCTATCTTTGTGATTTGCACAGATGGGCGGAAAGACCTACTTACGCTAAATGTTATGGCCGTGGTGTACTGCTCTATAGGTACATTATTCCACAGGCAGTTAAATGTTCTCTCTGGACTAGTACTAATCACTTTTAAATTCTAAAAGTGAGATTTGTAAGAGAAAAAGTTATTGGCTTTGGGTTGGTCCATGTTGAAAAGAGTGGACATCCTGGAATGCAACAATGGCATTGTTGCTTGTCTAAGCTGAGTTATCATTAGCATTTTCAACTGGGACCACCAGGTTTGTGTAATGTCTTTTGCTACAGCTATCAATCTTGACAGGACCTTGCACTCCTTTAGAACTAAGAGGGGTTTCCACCCTAGGGCTTTGCCCTAGCAAAACTTAATGGCTTGGGGCATACTTTTGATGAAAGTTGGGTGGTGGATATTACTTCCTATTCAACTCACCTTACCTCCCCAACTAACCCATAAACCAAAACTCATACCATTACTGATTTTAAAGACTTTAAGTGAAAAATTAACCAGCTTTGCTCTGACTTTGAAAGTTTATATAGAAATTAGCACAATCTGCGTGATCATCACTATCAAACAGTTGGCTTAACTAGGGGCTTCCTCATCTGGAAA
The DNA here is from genome assembly GCA_022478985.1 of Massospora cicadina. Taxonomy (NCBI): domain Eukaryota; kingdom Fungi; phylum Entomophthoromycota; class Entomophthoromycetes; order Entomophthorales; family Entomophthoraceae; genus Massospora; species Massospora cicadina. The sequence continues at coordinate 36,337 of JAKSZP010017182.1, forward strand.
AAATCAATACCTGGGGCAACTCCCTATGAATTAACCCATAAGGTAAATATGGTACAAGAAAAAGTTTGAACATAAATATTATACAATAGGAGTTAATTTCTTTAAGAAGATCCGAAGCTGTCAAAGTAACCTTGGGTTAAACAAAACCCAAATTCAGCCAATTGAAACCCGAAGTTAGGAAGAATAAATTCCTAAAGTATCTTGGAAAATACTGGCACATTCTCATGCATTTGTACGTTACCAATCCATCATCCCATCCTCTATGCCTAATACCCAACAGCCTTCATATTGTGGGTTATTGGGTTTTCTTTTCCACATAAGTATATATTTTATAATTTACAAATTCTATATTTTTACTAGTTAAACCCAAAATTCTTTTTTTTTTTAGTACTAGATGGTCCCAACCCAAGGTAAACCCAAAATTCTTTCTTTTAACGATTACTAAACAAGTTAATGGAAGCCACATTCAATGGTACTTATATTGGTGCTGAATTTTTCTCATCTGTTTGCTGCTTTAGTATTTGTTAAAAATAAGCAAAAAAAAACTCATGAAGTAGAAAGCCTAGATCAGGTAATCAGCCACACCCCTTCTTCTTTCCCACCTAGTCCATTAATTTTTCACATATTAATTCTATTATAATAGAGGTACCTTGTGACCTATTGATTCTATCATGGTTACTTAAGCATTCAAAATGTAAGCCAGGTTTTTCATTGGAACGCCTGTTCTCAGACAATTTGAGTGAAGGTGAACCTGGGTGCCCCCTAGTGTAGGCGTAGGTGACTAGAGACTGAGTAGGCATAAATTCACTTTTGAACCTCATCTCACTTATCTTTATATGATTTTTTATGATTAATAAGCTCTCATCACAATCCTGCCAGATGGCAGAGGCTGCCTTGGCGCAATTTACTCCTATTCTTCCTGGTGAGTTTTAATAAGTCATACACTTATGGGTGTATTTATCTGGGAACACCCAGATTGATGCCACCAGGCATGCCTTCCGCTAAATGTCTGGTTGCAGTACGCACCAGCCATCATTCCTATAGATTGAGTTGATTCTCTAATATAATATTTGGTATAATGCCATGAAGAGTGGGTCCTTGGAGGCCATGTTTGTCACATTATCTAAAATCATAGTTCCCTTGGTGGGCTGTTGTTACCATCCAGACTGTAAGGTGGTTTTTTAGCGATGCCTCAAGTATCTTAAGCGTCTTATAAACTTTTTTATTGGGTTTGTGTGGCCCTCAAATGAGGAAGAGGTGAGTTTTGGGTTGGGCTTTGAACTTCTGACAATTAAAGCCCCTTATGCCTACCAGGAAAATTTTAAAGAACACTGTTGATTTGATACAGGACCCAGAATTTCTAATTGTCCTCTAACTTTCCTTAAAAAAGGTCAACCATTGTAAAGTTGGTCAATCTATACTTTCTCGCCTCAATGGTTCTGGTGGTACTGCTGAGATTATCACTTCATAGCTGTGTTGTTACAATTAATTGATCACATATGATTATCCAAAGTAATAATTGGAAAACTTCTATTCTGATGTCCACAATCTTATTGTACCATCGACATCTATTAAAAATACTATTATAAAATCATATCATTTTGAGGAATCTTTTTTGTAAGCTTAGGTTTCTAATCGCAGGCTTACAGGTCAGTGGGACGATGAAGATCTGTTAGGTTTGCCACACCTAGAACAGAAATATTCTGCTTAGCTCATGCAGAACTTATATAAAATATGAGGTTGCACCCCATCTGTTGAAACAGGCGCTATGTCATTATATTCCAACTGCACAGATTGTATGCACTAAATAAAAAGATAATCCATATGAGGACAGATACTATTAAAAATGTAATCTAAATTCATTTTTGTATTAAATAGGTTTTATTATAAAATAAGAATAAAACATAATGTAGTTTTGATTACTAATAGTGGCTTGAGGCTTAGTGGGTTAGTCGTCTGGGTGGTCTTTAGTAGGCTTGTAAAAGCTACTAGTCAAAATAATATTACTTTCCTAAATAGAAGCCTCTTCATCAAAACCACTTATCCCTAGTTTCCTCTTTAAAATCAAATGGTAACTTTTTAGTGCTTAAATTTATGAGTCAGTTGCAATTTTCTAAAAGTCAGGTAAACTATAGTCTTAACATTGTGATTTGATCCTATATAGCAATTGTCTTATCAAATGAGATGTGGTATATACCCAAAGTAATTAATAAAAACACCTTTGAAGCATTTGTAAAGGTGCTGTGGAAAGGGAGTAGAATAAAATAAAAGATCTGATTGTTAATGGTTGCTGGGGAGATGTAATTAATATAAGTTATTGATTTGGGGTTTAACGCCATTGGGGTGGTGCGGGATTAATCATCAATAGAAACTGTAATAACATGTTACTTTAAGAATGGGCCCAACAAAAACATAGTAAATTAATACTACTAGTTGATACAGCTGTGAAAGCAAGGATCAACTGTTATAATATTAAAATATAGGGGAGGCGACCCAAGAGAATCAATAGTAAACTAATCCTATTGATTTAGGCTGGCGCAAGGGAAATTTAACCATTAAAGTCCTCAGTATGATTATTAGTTATATACATATTAAGTACATTTATATTTGTTTATTGTTAAGAAACCAAATCACAACATCATCCTTCCACATCCTAAAGTTCTATTGTTTCTTTACTTTTAGAATAAAGGCTTATTTATAATAAGCATGTTTGTTTATCTTTGTAAAATGTATTAAAATTGGGTTTAGTCCATGTGTTATGTTGTGGACATTAGGGATGCCTCTATGGCATTAGTGCTTGTTTAGACTGAGTCACCACTGTTGCATTTTACCCTGGTATTAAGCGTTTGACCCTCTTGCTCATATGATGCTGATACCATGACGTAGAATAAAGGCAATAATACAATCATTTGTTCTCAGAGTGCATCATCAGGAAATTTAGATGTGCTCTTGTTTAAGTTAGACTTGTATTCATTATCCAATTGCGTTCAACCTGGTTTAGACCTTAAGTTTATTTTGACAATGTATTCTCTTAAAATCACCTGGACTACTCTTATCCTCTATTAAAAAATAAACCATGCACTAACTTCTTATAGTAACTATTTCAAGAATTACTCACTCTTTATCAAATCTGAAAAGTAAGGTAAATGCCCTGAATTAGATTCTATATATATAACTATTTTTATAAATTGATAGATATTAATATATAGCGAAAGTTAATAAATTTGGGTTGGATAGTAAGACTAGAGAATTAGTCAATAACTATCAGTCACGTCTCAATATGTGATTCTTTGCTTTAACATAGTTTCAGGGTCTGTAAATGCCAAAGCCCTTATTCTGTTTAACTTTTCTTACTTTAAATCTTAGACTATAAAGTGTAGTTTGTGGTTTACTTCTGGCTGTCTTATAATGTCATTGTATTCATTTGATTCTAATGCCATTTCTAGATATTTAGTGCCATTGTTTGATACTATAAACTTAGTTATTGCTTAATTTGGTAAAGTGTCAACCTTGAGGTTATACTTTTTTAGTACAAGTGGTGCCCAACCCAAGAGGGGGGCCCTCTAGTACCTTTATTTGCTTGGCGCAAAACAAAGGGATGGTAAGAAAAAATTCTGACATGGTGCCACGTTGCGTAGCCTAAACATCTTTATTAGAAGGGGAAGAGGAGTCAGAGGATTTCATCCAGTGTTGTTTCTTTAGGTGGTGGATAAAGGCAGACAATAAAGGGAGTTGGTACATCAGTGGTGTGGGGCATAAGGATAAAGAGGTGAGGGTGTTTTTTAATTGAGGCCAGTGATGTGCATCACCTTGACATATTGGGCGAGTTGGTGTTCATCAAAGATATTAAATTTGAATACACAAGTGAATGACTTGATGCGTTGGTGGGTTTGAGTGTAGTTGGAGTCAAAAAGTAAAGATCTTGCCACATCAATGCATGCGCGGCCTACTGCAAAAGAAAGTTCTTTATTATAAGATTTTTTTCTTTAGGAATTTGTTAGGGAAGTTAGGAATGAAATACCCTTACAAAGTGGCTTGATTGCCATAAGGAGGCTTGGCATAGGAGGGAGTTGGTGGGGGTAGCGGCTGCTATGAAAGCCTTTTCTGAAAATTTCTATAAACTAGGAATCCTTTATAAGGGTTGAAACAGCGGCGGGGATTGAAATTGGGGGTTGTGCGAAGAATTCTGACCAGTTAAAGTTGGGTTTAATTATGTACTCATGTTCATCATTGTTGATCCATTCAAGGACGTCAAAAGAATTTGATACTGCCAGCGCTGGCCCAGCGACATGAGTTTGTTGGGTGGCAGATGCAGATTGGCTGCGCACAGTAGACCACAACAAATATGCCAGCGCATGAGCCACAATCTGATCTAGAATGGTTCAGGCAGTTGAGCCTTGGTTGTCCAGTGCGGTGAAGGCATCACCCACATCATGTGAAGATGGGCGAGAGAGGATTGACCCTACTTTAAAAAATTTATCTAATTAGTAGTGAGGCGGATGCCAGAAGGGGGAGCGGTTGAAGCAGCTTCAGCAGAACTTGCTGGGCACTTGCACTTTGAGTGGTAGAGATCAAAGCATAAGGGACAAATGGTGCGGCCAATCTTGAGATTATAATCAGTCATATAAACTTATACTTATGTTCATTAATTATTGGATCTTCAATTATTATAGCAACTTTATATCAATTTAAGACATTATTGAAAGATATTAAATTATTTTGGATGTCACTAGCTATAAAAGCGCTTTGGTTGTCATTGCAATGTATAACAAATTTTTGGTTGTTGGCTGCTATAAAAGGGCTTCGTTTTTATCCTCATTGGCTTTTAGATTTATTTTAGTCATTGATATATAAAAAAGGCCTTAATCTTTGCCATAGCCTATAAATTAACTTCTAATCTTATCACTTCTTAAATTTTTAGACATAACATGGGCTTTTCTACGAGAAAAGAATTAACCCTAACTGTAGAGCTTTTCTTAACATTTATATCTCAAGGTGAGGCCTAGGGAAAGGCTTAAAATGGGCATTTGAATTTAGTTCTAAGTGATATGTGTTGTGTCATTATTGATATTGTATTCTATTTCTCTCCTTGTGAGAACAGTTTCAGGTCCTATATAGATGTCCTGTAACTTCACCATCTGTCCTCCATTCATATTATTAAACATGGTTTCTATTTCAACTAAAAAAATGGGCACTTCATTATTTGATTTCTATACTTTTTTATTCTAATTGAGTGATTTAAAGAAACTGGCTTTATTCTAAATATCAATCAGTTCTCCAACCTCAGATCACTTAACATGTGAGGCCAACTCGCTTCTCAGGGGATCTATCCGCGCAGATTAAGAACTTGACAACCTTCTCTAAGGTCACAATCATCCTCATAGGGCAAATTCTCCCCTGATGCTACCCCTTGTAGCATCTATCACTTTAATAACTGTTCACGCCCATGGTTAACTCTCTTGTTGACACTTATAGACATATTCATTGCATGTTGGCTCAGGGCTCAATGGAAGCCAGTCCAACCTCTCCCTTAACAGCTCAGCTCCAAGATATCCGTAATAAAGAGTGTCCTTATCAAAAACAGAGCAGATTTATGACTGATTACTGTATTTTTTTATTTTGTTAATCCCAGACTGGTTACTGGAGATTATTTAACTTATAAAACTATAAGTGCAAGTAAAAAGATAAAACTGAGATTCTATAAAAAGTTTTTTATTAAAATTTAAAAAATGAACTATTTTATACATCAAGGGATAATCAAGTTACAAAAAAGAATGAAATACTATAAAAAATTGGGAATATGGGTTTTGATATGGAGAATCTTTAGAATACCCTAGTTAGACGGCGTCTGATTTCTGCTTTGGTGGCCTCATCCTTTGGGCTAATTCTTGTAGCCATGAGCTCCTTTTTGTGGTAGTTATCCATGAACCTGGATGTTCAGGGACCCATTCACTAGTCCCCACTTCTGGGTTTTGGGCAAATGTCACTGTTTCTAATACTTGTTTTTACCAAAATTAGAAATTTTTTTTAACTTCAAGTACAAGCAATGGCGCTCCTACAATGCACTTTGCATCAAATTTTTGAGTAACTTTTAAAGCTAAATGACTGCCAGATTTGATAATATTCTCTTTCAAACCTTGAATGCACTCATAAAGGTAATTTGGTTGAGTAATTCTAGTTTCATGGGTGGCGTTGTGATTCTAAAATGACTGGACCATAAGCCCTAAGTCATTACGGCAGAATGGGTAGAATGGGTGAAATCCACCAAGTCTGAGTATGGGTTACAATTTTGAGCACCTTAGGATGAGGAGATATTGAGTTAGAACAGATGGTTATTGTTCGCTTCCAAATGAAGCGATTAGGAGATGTTGATGTACAGCAATTAGTTGGTAAATCGCCTCAACTAGGAAATAATGAATTTAATGAATAAAGAATTGCCAAAATCAATGAGATATGGTGGAATTGAATAACTAAGCAAAGGAAATGGTTTCATCTGAAGTCACTGAGATATAAGCAAGATGAGACAATTGCAAGAGTGGATTGTTAGTAATTTAGAGTGAGCAAAACAGTGAGGGTCTGAAGTATATTAAATTCAATAAAAGAGTATATTTAGGGCAGTTGCTCCCTATATTATTAAAAGTTTATTACTTGCTTCAAGGACAACGATTGTCATATCATTGTACCTAGTGCTCAGTGGGCTTAACACTGTGCAAAACCCCTTCAGTGTATCACACCAATTCTACCAAAATTATAACAGTGGCGCTCACTACAGGTGGCCCATTGATCAATCATAAAACGATAAAAATTCCTCAGTCACCGGCTATGCCACATCAGGCTTAATTTGACAATAATTGTTCCAGCACGCTGCACCTGTTGAAGATAAGGAACTCAAGCTTGCCTTGGATGCTGTGCTTTTATGGAAGGAGGAGCTTCTGAAGGAGGTTTGTATTGAAAAAACTGCCTCCGTTTGATCATTATTGGAACATCCATGGTTTCTTTAAGCGATTTGAGTTTACAAAAGAAGGAGCTTCATATTAGCATAAAGCAAAATTGTTAATATTCACCTTGGATGTTGGAAGCGCTGACCAAGTTACTTGCTATCTTGCAAACAGTTCTGTTACTTACCAAGAAGTGAAGGATACTGTGCTGCAGTTGTATGGAGGAACTGCAAAGATGTAGCATAAAAAAGCAGAGTTTTTGACCATTGGGTTTCAGCATAATGAGACCCTCACCACATTTGCTGATAAAATCACAGCGGAAGCCCACATGTTAATTGGGGCAGTGACTTTAAATAAATACAACATATGTATAGCAATACCTCCGCAAGTAAGCCATGCCATATCCTTTACAATGTCATGGCTCCATATCTAGAGGATGACGTACCCTTGCTTAAAATCATTTATATTTTATGCAGTCTATTCGCCATCTCCCCTCCGCCCAATATAGAGTGGAAACCTACCGCCTCTACTGCCAGCCTTTCATATTTAGTGGAATTATCCCACCCCGTTCAGCATCTGTTTAGTAACTTCTGGCCTTATTATCAATATGCACCTCACTCCCAACTGAGTTACCATCAGCAGTTTAGCTATCAGGAGGGGCCTGTTTACATCACTTAACCCAAGGTCAACTTTTGATTAGCTCATCTTACAACAATAAAGGATGCAGGTCCTATGTGGTCAACTGTTTTGAATGCGGTTGCTCTGGGCACCTGGCACAAGGTTGCCCCAATCGCCAGGTCCATTACCTGCTGCAGGATCAGTACAATCAGGGAAAAGTCAGAGCAGAGTAGAGATGAGACTCTCTACCTCCACTATTCTGACCCAAAACGTCCCACCTGAACCTATCCCCATACATTTAGCGGAAGTTCCTCATTACAATGATGCATTCCTATATCAGTAGCTGCTTGGAGGGGTGAATGTACTGACATGAGCGCAAATCAGGGACAAGGTGGAAGAATGACCCCAGGAGCAACCAAAACCTTATGCTTGTCAAATGTTTGACCAACTTTCTACAGATGAACTATCTATCCGCTGATGCGCCTCTCTTAAAAGGGGTAAACGCTGCCCTTTCTGTGGACTCTATTGTTGAAAAGTACCCTTTAGTCTAGGAGAGTATTATGAGCTTTCTGGGGAAAACAGACCCATTAAATATCCACGTTGTAAACAAACAGAATTCATCCTACTCTGAGTGTACATAGTGTGACATTGTTGTGGCAAAAAGCCTGTGTCCGTGCTATAATTTATACGGGCGCCCCAGTTAACATAGTTTCCACAAAGTTTGTGGCAAAGTTGGCATAAAAACCTGACGTGTTTATTATATGGTTTATGGGACTGTGGGCGTGGAAATCAAGGTCTCTGAAGGAGTGTACAGCGCGCTACCCTTGCAGTTTGGGTCAATTGTCATTGTAGCCCCAGAAATAGTGCTACCAAATAATATCTATGACCTGTTAATTGGAACCACTTTTATGTGACACTTTTGAGCTGTTGTTGATATGATGGCGGAGACCTTTTAAATTTTTGGACAGCAGATCTTAATCTACTTTACCTCTAATGGAATGCCAAAGGATCCAGTGCACATGGGTCATACTAACCTTGCATATGCTGATGGGATGATTACGGTTTGTCACCACAAACTAAAGAGTAAAACCTGGTCCCTTCCCCATCAAATATATGAATACCAAGAGCTAACGCTTAGAGCTTCTGGCCCTATATCTATCCCCTCCAGACACCAAGTAATAATAAACACCGTGAGAGGTTGAAGTGCCTGCTGGGCTTTATGGGGAGGCCATTGTGCCCTATCAACAATCGCAGCTTGAGCCCCACATGGCCCCAGGCATTATAATCCAAGGACATGAAGAGATCAAGGTCATGGTAGCGAATCTTCATAATGGACTGATGTAAATCTGCCAACACCAAATAGTGGCGTATTTACATTTGATCCCAGTTGAGGAGGTCCTCCAGGTTCATGAGTTTGGGTCGCTAGATGAATTTGGTCTGCCCATCAAACAGCAGCTTGGTATAATGGTGGTTGTACCACGTGATAATTTAATGGGGGTTTTTGGAAGACCAGGAAAATCAGGCGGAAGCATTATTTCAAAAATACAAGGAGATCTTTGCCATTGATAACCACGATTTAGGGTGCTCTCAAGGAATTGTACATCGACTAGACATAGGTGATCATCCCCCATCAGGTCCTGGCTGATCCACCAATCTATGTAAGTTTTGGGGACCAGCCCTTGAAGCTGGATAGGGTTCAGCACCCTTTCCGGACTAAAAGGGGCCCCAAGGCTCCTGTGGACCCTCTGTCACAGCTGGGCAACCTCGCCCATGTGATAGATGAGCGCTCAGTAACAGCTTTCCTCCACAAAGCCACCCCACTCCCACCCCTTCCCTCCTCTTTAATCCTGGTAGGATTGATAGAGGGGGTCTGCAGGGAGGTGGTTCACGTCAGGGGGCTTGGAGGGGGTCCGGAGGCCACCTACTCCCCAGGCCAGCCATGGGAAAAAATTGGGAAAATTGCAATTCTTAGTGTCAGAGCCCAGTCAGTAATTTCTGGACTGGGGGCTGGTTCAAACCAGCTGGGTTCAGGAACCAGATTGGAACACAGCTCGGATTGAAAACCTGGGTGCAAACAGCTCAGATCACTATGTCCAACATTCTGAAAAAAGTTCCATGAGGTTTGGATCATGCGAGCTGCCCAATCGTGGGATTGGACCAAATTGCAATGAACCCAATTCATGGACCCCTGCCTTCTGAAATAAATCTGATATGCCCAAGCTGTGTGAATTGGCCAAGCCAAGTCATCGGGACCTGGATTGGCAGCATCAATTTGGCTTGGTTGCAAGAAGTTGGGAAAATATGCAAAAATTTTCCAAGCTTCTGCCAAATTGGGAGCTGCCTTTCACCCCCCTCCAAGTTAGTCAACTGAATCCCCTCCCCATTCCCCAAACAACCAATCCCCTGACACCTCACTATACCTATTGAACTATTTAAAAGGTAATTGGCCCCACCAAGGGCAGTTGTCAGTTCATTCTCCCTAGCCTTATTGAAATAAAATCCATGTATCTGCATAGTTTGTCGTGGACTCCACCCACTCTTAACACAGATTTAAACAGAATTTCATCATTCAATATGACAAAGTGTGCTATTGCCCAGACCCTTTTCCTGATGTTCGCAGACTGGATTATCTGGTCACTCAATCCCGCCACATGGCAGCGGATTATTGACATAATAATCTGGCCTGCGCCTGTAGGTGAGCCCACTGTTCCATTTGCTCCTTCACGTCCATTAGGTGGAGCCCCTTCCATTTATTTGGACTTCAGGTCCGCTCCCCAGGGGGAGCGGTCTCAAGGCATCCCTGGCCCACCGCATGTGTGTTTGGCTCTGATAGCCACCCCTGCCACAGTGGGTCCAATTCACCAGCGGAACTTAGAGTGTCCCCCTTTGGGGAAACTCAGTTCCAGCCCCTCCTATGGGGTTTCCTCCACTTCTACCCACATTACCAACCATGTGGCAGTCTCTGTGCCGCCTCCTGCTGGTGTCCCAGCCTCTCCTTTGAGTTCTGAAGGCCAGCAACCGTGATCCCTGGAGAAGTCATCAACCTCCCTGCCTCTCCCACCCTTGAGGGTTGCCCCATAAGACTCACAGTTGCCCCCAACACAACCATCTGGTTTGCCTTAGGGGCCTTCGGTATGTTATTGAACTTTTTCTTCCCTCACGTGTCCCATAGATCCCCACTTATCTTAGTTGCTCAGACTGCTATGCCCCTGGCATTCTGGGCCCTCCACTGGGTGCTCGCGCACCCTGACTGGGAGCCCAGTCTAGTTCTTCTTAGCCGCATCTGTGACAATCTAGAGCGGTGGAAGAAGTTGTCACTGAGGAAATTGACAAGCTGCTGGAGCAAGGAATGATCAAAGCATCAAAATGTTCATGGGCTTCACCCACCCTAATTGTAAAAAAGAAGGACTGTACTAAACATGTATTAATAGACTACCACAAGCTTAACAGCATCATGGAAAAAGACTAATACCGCTTGCCACGAATTAATGATGCTTTTACTGGTTGGGAGGAGCTCGTTACTTCTCAGCGATGGATTTGATATCTGGCTATTAGAAGATCTACTTATTCATGGTGGAACAGGAGAAATGCGCCATTATCACGTCAAGAGGGCTTTTTTAACTGACTCATATGCTACAAGGGCTATGCAATGTTCCGATTACATTCCAATGGGCGATGGACACTATCCTTGGCAACTTGAAGCTGGCATGCTTCCTCATGTACCTCGACTATATCAATGTATTCTCCCAAACGTTTTCTGAGCACCTTACCCATTTGACGGAGGTATTCTGCCAGTTGGCTGAGGCCAACATCAAGATCAAGCCCCAGAAATGTCATTTTACAAGGATCAGATGGAGCACCTGGGTATGTAGTAGATGCAACAGGGCTGCAGCCCCAACCAGCCAAGGTGGAAGCTATCTGGATGGTGACTACCTCAAACAGTAAGCACAATATACAAGTATTTTTAGAAATGTTTGGCTACTACCACCGCTTTATACCCAACTTTAGTTGTATTGGAGGTCCTCTGTTTGAGTTATTTAAGAAGGATGCTGCGTTTAAATGGAAAGAATGTTGACAATGCTCTTTTGATACACTTCAGATGGCGCTAATCAGTGCAACAGTGCTGCACTATCCCAATTTTGATAAAAGAGTTTATCGTCCAGATGAATGCCTCCCTTTCCGAAGTTGAAGCAGTCCTGTCCCAAAAAGATGATGAAGGGGAGGAGCACCCAGTGGCATACTGCAGTAGAAGCCTAAATTGCTACGAATGCAATTATACTGTGACCAAGTGGGATTGCTTAGTGGTGATCTATGCTTATAAGCAATTCAGAGTATAATTCATGGTGTAAGGTTCAAAGTCCTAATGGATTATGCCTTGTTACGCTGGTTGCAGAACCTTAAAGAGCCTGAGGGGCGTCTAGCCTGATGGGCCCTTAAACTGCAGGCTTATGACTTCGGGATCCTCCACTGACCTGGAGCAAAACACCAAAACGCTGATTGCTTGTCAAGGCTACCAATAATTGCAGTTAAGGCGGATCTGAGTGACATAATGTACAATAAGATGCTCAGTGGTAAGTACGACGATGAGCCACCACAAGTCATAAAGGAGTTGGATGAGATGCAAACCAATACCTTCCAGCGGAATGGTGGGTTGTATAAGCAGATTGGCAATTTGACAGTAAACTTCCTGTGACCCTCAAAACGGTCTAACATTATTTTGAGCGCACATAGGGCCATCAGACATGGTGGTGTGACAAGACACTGGAATTGTTGCGGCCTCAGTTTTACTGGAAAAGCATAAACTTCAATGTGCTTGACACTATCTCCTACTGCCACCAGTGCCAAGTGGAAAAGCCGTTCCACCAGAATACTTTGTACCAGTTAGTAAAACCACATTTTGCTTGGCATACAGTTCCCTTGATGTCGTTGGCCCTCTACCAATGGGAACTTACCGGTAGTAGTAGATTCTGGTGGCCATTGACCACTTGACCAGGTGGGTTGAAGCCCAGGTGATACAGGATTTGGGGGAGGTCACTGTGGCCAAGTTCATAATGGAATGTAATATCCAGCAACATGGCTGTCCATAGTTCATCCTTACCAATAATGGAACTAACTACACCTCACATATCCTCCCAAATTTGAAAGAGCTGATGGGCATCCATGGGGTTCTGATAACCCCATACCATCTTAAGTCTAATGGAATGGTCAAGCAGGTCAATGGGACTTTATTGAAAATACTCCATAAATTAGCAGCAGATTAACCCTCAGATTGGAGTTCCTCTCTGTCCGCCACCATCTTTACCTATAATAGTTATCATTCCGCCACAGGGAAACGCCCCTTTTAATTACTGTATGGATGACATCCTTCTCTTCTGGCCCTTCTCTATGCCTGCATAGAAGTTACCAGCATAATGGACCCTCAAAGTTATTTGAATAAACTAGATGGCACATTATTTAAGCTGCAAACTGAAACGTACTCATCCAGCTTATCCAAGAAGATAAAGAATCAGGCTGCCAGTCAGGTATGGCATAGCGGGTTAGCCCAGTTCAAAGATGGGGACATGGTTCTATTCCATGACCAACATGGGTTCAGGTGGAAGCACAAGTTGGACAGTATCTGGACTGGCCCATTTGAAGTTATTGAGAAGACAAGTGAGGATGTTTATACCTAAAAAGGACCCCGCAAGCGGTCAGATTATCAACCAAGTGCATGCAAAGTTCCTTCAGTAATATAAGCAATAGGAGCCTTATTGTCCAGTCAGGGGAGGGGTAATATCACAATTTTAATATGAATGGACAATAAGCCTTAAGTCATTACGGCAGAATGGGTAGAATCCACAGAGCCTGAGTATGAGTTACAATTTTTGAGCGCCTTAGGGTGAGGCGATATTGGGTTATAATGGATGGTTATTAGATAACTTCCAAATGAGGCGATTAGGAGAACTTGATGTATGATGAATTGTTGATAAATCGCCTCAAATTATGCAATTGTGAAGTTAATGAATAAAGAATTTCTGGAACCAATGAGATACAGTGGAACTGAATAACTAAGCCAAGGAAATGGTTTCATCTGAAGTCACTGAGATATAAGCAAGATGAGACAATTGCAAGAGGAGAATTATTAGAAGTATAGAGAGAGTGGAACAGCGAGGATCTGCAATATATATTAAAGTCAATAAAAGAGTAATTATGGGGCAGTTAATTTCTATTTATTAAAAGTTTATTACTTGTTTTGAGGACAACGATTGTCATATTGTCAGTCCTATTGCTCAGTGGGCTTAAACCTGTGCAAAACACCTTTGGCATATCACACCAATTCCGCCAAAATTATAACAGGTGAAATTCAAATTATTTCAGCCCCCAAAGGTATATAAGGGGATTGTTTTTCATACTAAAATTCAGCGCGTCGTTGTCTTCAAACATTAAATCATCTGAATTGGTGGGACAAAATATCTTTGCATGACCTCATGACATTCATAGTGAAAATTTCGTTGCTTGCCCAAATCTATAAATGGACCTTATTCACACCCATCTGAAGTGAATTGGTCACTTGTACCTCAGCGGACTTGGGAGTAAATTCCAATCATTACACTGGTTGAGGAATGATCTGGTGAACCAGTTGTGGCCTCATTTAGGACAATATCGATCTACTACTTAGTCAACTCCTGATGATATCTCCCAGTGGTTATTCTCTTTCTGTTAGCATCCATGATAGGTTCTAACAGGGAAGGTAACAACTCCTCTATTATTTAATACCTTGAAGAAGACATTTAAATAGATCTTAGGTAACTAAATAAATAGGCAAATAAGGCTTATGGCAACATAATATCCCATTTGTAAGCGTTATTGTTGCAATTTTCTTGAGGATTGATGCTAGAGTCCCATTGAATTGTTCCACGATTCCTAACATAAAATGTAAGGTATAAAAGATTTCTATCTGATTTTACTAGATCTATAAAATTCTCTAAAAATATTGCTGCAAAGATTTTCTGAATTTGATGGCAATATCTATATACAACTTTGTTAAGTGATAACTTTGTTATATAATATTTTATTTAACTTTAAGTAAAGACCTCAACTATTATTTTATAACAAATTAATGTATTCTATAGCAACAATAATGAGCTTATTTTTCTCTATGAACATGTAAAAATTTACATTAATGGAAACATTGTGAAATGATGCAGTAGGAAGGGTTCACTTACTAAATAACTTCTTTAAAAATGGGTTATATTGGGCACATTTAGTGCAGAGATTCAGTGCCTGACTGAATTATCCAACGTTCTTCCAAATAAACCTTCTTCTTCAGGTAATGATAGGCCTTCTTTAGCTGGGACCACTAGTGCCAAAAAAAGATAAATCTTCTTTAGCCCTCCTATCAGACAGTTGACATGCCAATGAAAGACTTAGCTTCCATTGGAGATATTAGAGTACCCACAATAGCATCCAGAGCTCACAAGGCAGAATGCTCGGATGATAAGGGAATAGGACCCATGTGGTGAAGGTAGGGGAAGTATATTGTACGAAGATTGTCTCAGCATTAAATAATAAACCCAAGAGTAGAAGCAACAAAGACCACAGTTAATTATAATGGAGATAAAGCCAAACTTATAAAATATTAGACAATGAACTGTTCAAACGCTTCCATACAGGATGAACCACCCCTGACCCAAATAAATTGTCTATTAGGCCAATTACCCAAATAGGTAAGAAAAATAAAAGGATTAAAAAATGTCACATGGCTTAATTCTGAGTAAGCCGCTGGTCAGCAAACTGGGTGAAACTACATCTTATTACCCTTAGTTGAGATCTATAAGCACCAGAACAATGGGACCACAAAAATCCAGAAGTCGATATAGTGGGATAGCCGCCTCTCAGCCCTCTTACTGGATGAGAAATGAATATCCTGATTGAGGAGGACCCAGACGCTCTTTATGCCACAATTCTCCTTTTCATCCTATAAGTAGTGAGCATTTAACCTGCTAAAGTTAGTTTTAAAATATTCTTAGTTTTAACTTAGCATATATTTTTTTATTTTTTTGCATATTTATAACAATATCATTAGTGTTCATGAACCAGGGTAGTTGCTAATATGCGGATCCTACTGAATTGACAGTGCATAGTCATCGCCTCTCAGAAGCCATACCACTGACAAGTGCCATCCTAAAAGAAGCTAAAAATTTGAATTGGACATCTCTGGGCAACCACAAAAACAACTATCTGTTTTTTATAATGGTGAAGCCAATATTGGTGCTCACTAATGGGAGCCCAAGTTGTAATAAGTATAGTCAATCACAAAAAATGGATAATAAATGCAGCAATAAATTACCATACAAAGGAACGGGAACTATCACCAGATGGATTAACACGTCATAATAAGAAATACCACCTGTACAACCTCAGAGTTTCGAGTTATTGGCCAACTTTGAGTTCAGCTTGCCCATTACAGACTGAAATCAATTATACCTAAAGTACGACAGCATCAGCGGTACCATCCAGAAGCACTTAATGAAATCTAAATTTGACCAAAGGCCAATATAGCCAATCCTAAGATAAAGAATTACCTTCTTATATGCATAGAATTTATGGTTCTGCTACCCTGGCCACTAACAAGTTAGCTAATGGGGTTAAACTTTACCTTCACCTGTTTGTGAACCTTGGCCTTCATCACTTTTCCCATCTAGTAGACTAGAATCACCAGAAGAAGTCACGCCAAATTTGGATTAATGTAGAATCTCAACTTTGATCCTTTTGACTCATATTAAGCCACTTCTGCGTTTTTCTAAGATAACTATGAAGCAATTCAGGACAATCAACGCCTCATTAAGCAATGTCCAGATTCTTTTTTCCCTACTGGATTATGTAAATTTGGTATGCATGAATCAACAACTTACTCTCCAATCATAAGTTTTAATAACTTAAATATGTATATAAGTGCATCACCTCCTCCAATTATGCCATTTGGATCTAGGCTTTAGAGTCATCTCTAATACAACGCCTGAACCAAGTAGAGGATATTATCAAAGGACTGCAACAACAACGTCAGAAACCTATCCAAGCCACAGGAATCAAAGGGCTGTAAGATCCTATCAGATCTATCAATTCTGGTAAGCCCAGAAGCCCTAAAGAGCCTAGATAGTGTCAGAAGTGGCTGAGAAAGATTAGACTAGGATTTTAAATTGGGGTCCATGAAAACACAGTGGAGACCTCATAATGCCAGGGGCACAGCGGTCTAATTTATGTGGAGAAGCAGGGTTCTAGCATTAACGTGAGGAAAGTAAAAGTTCAATAATGTACTGAAGGCCCCCAAGGCAAACCAAATGGCTGTGATGGGGGCAACTGCAGGTCTTACAGGGGCAACCCCAAGGTGGGGTGGTAAGGAAGAAAAACTCATCGTGGTTTCATAGTTGCAGGCCCTTAATTTTTTTTAAATAAGTGTTACAAATAGATGTAGGACGTTTTATTTCACTTTGAAATTGCCAGCAGAAACAGAATGCAAAGGGGGCCCACACAGAGAGATAGGCCGAGCTCTCCCTAAGAGGGGTGCTCCAGGACCCTCAGGAAAACAAGATTTTTCATGAGGATAGGTGGGGGTCCAGACTCTGGCAATGACAGAATGGGGTCGCTCTGATGCTGTCAAACCCAGCAAACGACTTCTGGAGAGCCAGTGACAGGGCAAAGAGCAATGATAAAGAAAAACAGAAGCAAGATAGTGGCAGGAGGAGAGGATCTATCATCTGGAGCAATTTATTACAAGATTTACAAAAATCTGCTAGGTAGTGAGATTGATTGACCAGACAACTCAGTCAATAATCATCAGGACAAGTACTAGAGCTGCGGCGCGCTTTTCCAAATTGATTGGCATAATTTTTTAAAGTAAAAATGATGGAAAGAGTCCGTGACAGGCTGAACAAGAATAAGGGTTCATTATGGCAACTAGGCGAGAGAGCAACAATGAATTGACAACAGCCCCTGGAAGGGGCTGTTGCATTATAAATCGGGGGAGCCATTGAGGAGAGGCATCATGGATTGGTCCCTTAGGATACAGTGGTGGGCTATGATTTGTTGGGGGAATGGTAAGCAGGGGTTCTTGAGACCCCATTAAAATCAAAAAAATTTATACCTTTTTCCCAAATTATGGGACCAAATCAGGTCGACAGTGCCAACCCAAGATCAGACCACTTGAGTTGGGATGACCATACATCCCAAACTGCCTGATCCATTATGGAGTGTTGGAACAATTGGGTGGCTCACATGACAATCAGTCAGGAGCCCAAATTGTGGCCCAATTCGATTTTTTGTCCTGGATAGCCCAGATTGGATTCTCTGTCCCAAAATTGGCAAAATGTGCCTTGAAGCTAACTTGACCTGTTTTTATAAATTTTGGCAAAAATTTCCAGGGGTGGGGTGAGTCCTAGGGGCCTGCCTGTGGCACCTATACTGGGTAATATCTCTACAGACCCCCTCTATCAGCTCTACCAGGGTAGAGGGGGATAGACAGGGGTTAAGGATCCTTAAGGGCAGAGCAATAACGCAGCGCTCATTCACCTCATGAGCCAAGTCACGTAACTGTGACAGGGGTTCTACCTGGGGCTTTGGACCCCTTTTGCTCCTGATGGGATGCTGGTCCCTGTCAAGGCACAGAGGCTGGGCCCCAGGACAAACACTATCTTTTTTCTTTTTCAGTTGGGAGGATCCGATCTGTTAACTCTTGGCAATATTGGTTGAATCCGCTGAGCTTATTGCACAGGGTGAAACACACTGAGCAACGGACAAGCAATTTGATTGTCAGCGTAACAGCTCTTTAGACTGTTGCCAAGGTCCAAAGGTGGCTCAAAGCTGATCCGTAAAAATGGGTCAAAAAGGAAATGGAAGAATGGATATAATACTGAATATTTTATTAGGTTAGAAGGTATCAATATTTACAGGTTGCATGGGGACACGGTGCCTTGAGGATCTTAGCAGCCCCATCCATTCAGGATCTTTCATGGCCTTCTGTATTAACCGCCTGATGGGCACCCTCAATGTATTTCACCGCCCACATGACTTGATTGGTGGAAACTCCGCCCCACGTGACTCAGGAATTAGGGATGAGAATCCTGAAGTCATCTCTATTTGAATAGGTTCAAGATTAGATTCATTACAGCTCAATTTGGAAGTGGAGAATTCAATTTGTTCTTTATCCCAAATCCTGACAACGCGCCCCTCAAGGTCCTGTCAGAGGGGGTGTAAGGCTGAAGGAACTGGCCATGTGCCCAATTGACCACGGTCCCCTGGTTGACATTGGAAATGGAGTACTCTGACTTCACTTTATGAATGAACATATAGAGTCCAGAACAAAGAACGTCTAGCTTATTATGTCGGCCTCCAGGTCGATGGTGATAGAAGAGAACAAGGTCACCTAATTGGAAAGTTGGTAAGGAGGGTCAGCCAAGTTTAAAACGGGATGTCTCTCTTCTTGTAGAGTGACAATGCCTTGTGTGGCTAGGGTTTGAAGCCAGACATTTTCTTCAGCTAAGGCCCTCATAGTTCATTTGGAGTTCTCAGGTGTAAAGTTCTTAAGCAATGACTAGACGATACTTGGTAGCCGAGGTACACGCCCATATAGGGCTTCGATGGGGACATCTTATTGACTCGGTGGTAGCTTACCCTGTAGGCAAGCAAAGCTCTGGGTAGGTAGTGGTTCCAAAGGGCAGGATCTGAGGCGGCCAACTTTTTAAAATGGAAATATGAGTTCTGTTAGTGCATTCTACCGCCCCATTAGTTAATGGGTGGTAAGGGGCAGCGAAACTCTGGGTAGTGCCAAATAGTGAGGTAAGTTCTTGTACTACCTGTGAATTGAAATTAACCGTTATCCAAAAGTAAGGTTTGGGGGCACCCATACTGGGTGAACACAGATCAAACAAGAAAGAGAGCTGTGGCTTTGGCAGTGGCAGCTGGAACCAGAATCGCTTCAACCCACTTGGTTAAGTGGTCCACGGCTAGGATTATACTTATGGCCATGCAATCCAGTGGGAAGAGGGCCCACCACTTCAATGCTAACGACATTGAAGGGCCTAGTCGGGGTGAAAACTGAGTGTTGGAATAGAGGATTAGCTCAGTCTTGAGATCAGTAAGTCATATATTCCTCCAAGACCTCTTAGATGGTTTTCATCATTTGGTCACAGTATTATCATGACTTCAGCCATTTGTGTCTATTCTAACTGCCCTGTATCCCACAGCAGAATGGCCCCTAGAATAACATCAGTTTGGGTTGAGGGGCGGACATAAGGGAGCCACTTTTTATTGACCTTCTTATAGAGCAGCCAATACTTATTTTGAGTGTCTTGAGTCTTCCTTCGGAGTTCAGCTTGGACCTTGGGAGCTTAAAATTACCATTGCTCAGGTCAAACTATTAGATCGTATAGCCAGTCATCCTCAGGGGTCAAAGCTGCTAGCACCAGCATCCTGTAGAGGCCATTGTCATTTTGGCGAAACGCATCTGCACAATGGACAATGGTTACATAATAGCTCTGTTGTCGTAAAGCCCGCCTGGCTAATCAACCATATGGGTTCTTCATTTGCTGGAGCCACCGGAGCAAGGAGTGGTCTGTAACAATGGTAAAGTGAGTACTATAGAGATAAGACCGGAAATGTTTGTTGGCTAGCAAGACAGTCAAGCAATCCCTCTTATAATGCTGTAGTTCCATTCAGCTTTACTCAGTGTCTTACTAAAATAGGCCACAGGATGGTTGACTTGGTTTTTATCATGTTGGGCTAGGATAGCCCCAACGGCAACATCACTAGCATTTGTAAACAACAAGAAGGGTTATTAGAAGCGTGGGTGGACTAGAATGGGTTTAGTGCATAGCAGTTCTTAAGGCATTAAAAGTCTTTTATTGTTCAGGCCGCCACTCAAATGGCACACTCTTCTGCAAAAAATAGAATAATGGCTCAGCTAGGTTGGCAAACCGGGGATAAATTGGTGATAATAGCCCATCATGCCTAGAAATACCTGGATATCCCTTAAGCTTTAAGGGCGTGACATTCTCTCTATGGCATCAAATTTGTCCAGTATGGGCTAAATCCTTGAAAACTATGTGTCCTCGGAACTCTAGTTTTGATTAAAAGAAAGAGCACTTCGAAGGTTTAAGCTTTATAGAAGCCTTTTGGAGCTGATTGAAGACTTCCATGAGATTCTTGATGTGTCCGTTAAAGTTTTTGAGAAAACAATAATGTCATCTAGATAGATGAGGACGCATGAAAGCTTCAAGTCCCCAATGATCCCATCCATGGCACGTTGGAAAGTTTCTGGGGCGTTACAGAGCCCTAGGGCATCCTTGTGAGCTTAAATAGTCCTTCGTTGGCTATAAGAGCGCATTTGGCTCAATCTTTTGGGGGTGAGCTCAACTTGCCAATATCTTCTATCAAGGTCCATGGCAGAAAAGTACTGAGATTTGGTAAGCAGACAGAGGGAATCATCAATTCGAGGAATGGGATTACTGTCCTTCTTGGAGATGGAGTGGAGTCACTGGTAGTCCATCACCACCCAATGGCTGCCATCCTTCTTCTGAACCAAAAGAAGAGGAGAGTTCCAAGGGCTGTATGATGGTATTATGAGTCCAGCGTCGAGTAGTTGTTTGAGTTCCACTGTAACCTGGGCCTCTTTAACATTGCTTTTTCAGTAAGGTCAGGACTGAAAAGGGTGAGCGTCCCCAGTTTCTACATGATGTAGGACTTCTTTTATTCTTCCAAAGTCGTAGGTCAAGGCCAAAATAGGTCTGAATACACCTACAACAACTCTTGAACCTTATGTTGTTGGTCATCCGAGAGGTCCTTGCCAATATTGATGTTGGCCAGGCTGACCGATGGAGGCTTCCAAGCCAAAATCACTTAAGACCCCAAAGCTTCGGACATCAGAAATAGCCTCCATCAGTAGAAGGCGAATATAGGCGGTAGGACTGTTTGGACCTACTACTTTGGGTTTGTCAGTAAGGTTACCCAACCACAGTGATATAGATCAGGCATAAGCTGGATCTAAGATCCCCAAGCAGGCTAGCTCCTCTTTCATGGACGGATTGTCTAGGCCTCAGATTTCCTTTAGGTATCCTGAGGGGATGTTGACATGGACCCATGTGTCATCAATGACTTGGTACTTAGTAGGTATTATGTTGCCCTAGGTAAGTAGATTGGCATGTCCTCTTGACCATCAACAACAGGAGGGGGCAATTGAACTTGGGAGCCCCTAATGTGATATTTGAGCCGATAGATTCAGACTTTACTCTCCAGTAGACAGGCTCAGGATTTGACCTTTTGATTCAGAATCATAAGAGGTCTCAAAGATCAGAGAGACCTGATGCCCTAGTAGGGATAGAAAGCTGACATCATAATGGAGTACTGCTGAATAGTCACAAAGGAATTGGATCCTGAGGAGCAGGTCATATCTAGGGTTATCCAGCGTGACAGCTGGGGGTGTTCACAGCAAGATTTCCAAACCGTAACATTTGAGAGGAATAAGCCCCTATAGATCAGGTGCATTGTGGGACAGCTGTGCCATACTCCATATAGTGTGTAAAATCTGGAGCAATCTTGATGCACTTCATTAAATTAGATGATATGATGTTCAAGGGGGAGCCACTGTTAACTATGCAAAGACTGGAATTTTATGAACTTGAACTGCGACCCAGGTAACCAGACTTCTGAACTGGGGCAGCAGTGTGAGGAACATTGGAGAGTCATTAGAATAAGAATATCCAGTTTCAATTTCTTTATTATCATTGGATCCGAAACTTTTTCTCCAGATAAAGTAGCTCCAGGCTTGTTCAAGGTTATGGAGGATCCTTGAGGCTGGGTAAGGATGTCAGCATGGAGCGCCTCATCCTTCATGCTGATGGCCCTTTTCCCACCTCCTCGGAAAGTCATTTCCAGCAGGTCTTGGCACTGCGTTTGAAACTGTTACAGTAAGTGCATTGAGGTCGATGATTTTTCTGGTTTTTGACCACATAGACTCTAGGATGGTTAGAGGGGCCTGTAAATGTAGCCTTAAAGTGTAGAGTCAACACAGGGATCTTGTTATGTGGTTCCTTAATCTCCTGGATACAGGTAAACCCATTCTTCTGCCCAATCATATGAATTTGAACCTCAGGGTAGGATCCCAATGCATAAATGACAGCGTTAATAGCATCATTCAGGGTAATATGATTTGTAGTGACTAAGGGTTGTGCTTGAACATAAAAATGGATGGCAAACTCCATAGGGCTTTCTCCTTTATTCAGTCAGATACCCATGAACTCCTGTTTTTGGTTGGCCATGGTTTGATTGCTAACGAACTATAGAATTAAGGCTGTACAGACCTTTTTCCAGGTGTTTCAATCCTCAAATGGGGGTTCATCATCTCCCAGGCAGTGCTATCTTGGCAGAAGTGGATATGCTTTACCTTCTGATGGTCAGTGGCCTCCTTCATGGAGCTCTCAAATGTGTACAGGAAGGAGGCGATGCTCTCCTGGCTGGGGGTAAACCTTTTTTTTTAAAACTAGGTTTAAAGTTAGTTACAAGAGGAGTAGAAAGGGTGTTAACACCAGGGATGGGCGCTGACTCCAAGATTTCAGTTTCCATATAGTTGTAGGGGCCTGCGGGTCTAGCTGTCGCCATAGGCCTTAAGGTCCTCTTGGATATCACCCTAATTTTAGTTAAGGGAGGAAATAGAAGCCTTATTTGCAACCGGCTAATTTAGGGATTGAATGTCGGCGCCCTGAAAGTGAAGCTGGCTCTTGAGGGTATCCAACAGGGTTTCAAACCCTTGACAAGTTTGTTTGAGCTGTGAGATGTGAGTATTAGTAAGTTTTGTGAAGGCACTAAGGTTGTATATTTCGTCTGACAGTGCCTAAATGGAGACCCTAGGGTAGAGGGGGACTCCATCCACTCAGAGTTTGCATCCCTGAGCTACATTCTGAATTTGATCGCATAGGGCAGACAAAGCTGTTATAACATTCTTCCGCCATTGGTCTTCAAGGCCATAAGGGGTGAAAGCTGAGGTACCAGTGGCCCAGGAGGTCCACAGGGACCTTCTGGTTCTTTGGGTCCTTCAGGCCCCCTAACCCCTTCTGGACCTTCACTTCTGGAGGGGTAGTCACGAGAGGCCAGCTCACCAATAGTGTTGTTGTGGGCCTGTACCAGATCCTCAACTAGGAGGAGGCACTGATTCCAAGTTGCCTCAAGAAGTTGGACGTTCCAACGCAGCTGGTCCTTAAGATAGCCAGAGATCCCTCTATTTAATACCACAATTTGATCTTAGACCTGTTGATCAACCGTCAGGTATCAGTAATGGCCTCGCGGTTGTCATGAACAAAGGAGAAGGCTGCATTATAGAATTTGACGATGTGAGAGTGCAAGGCCTGGGTGAGCCCTAGTTGTTGGGAGACTTCTTGATGGTGTAACCCAACAAGTTGGAGTAAGTGATGAACAGCTGGGTGAACAAAGTTGCGAAGGTAGCATTTTGAACCCAAGGCAAGTTCTCCTGCTGGCAGCTTCTGAGTCATAGAGGTCCCAAATGGTAGAGGAAACAGAAAAGGCACAGGAGTGGCTGGAGCGAGCACCCATGTATAAGATGACATTTATTAATTGTTGGAAAACATTGTTAGGGTTCTCTTACTGAAGTTGATACTGACTTCCATCAATAGAGGGCAGGGAGAACTGGAATGTGACCTGTAATTCTAACCTCTACTAGGCTGCGAGGGTGGTATTTCATATCTTGAGGTACTAACCCATCACGCAAAGCTTCTTTACTGACCAGCAGATTAGTCTTCAGGGCTGCTAGTATTTTCCATTGTTTGTGATAGACGTTTTCACTTAGAACAGCTCAGAGCCCCCTGTAATGCCACCACGTTTGTCAGCGTAACAGCTCTTTAAACTGTTGCTGAGGTCTAAAGGTGGCTTGAGGCTGCAAATCCATAAAGATGGGTCGAAAAGGAAATGGAAGAATGGATAAAATACAAATATTTTATTGGGTTAAAAGGAATTGATATTTATAAGTTGTGCGGGGACCATGCCTCAAAGTTCTTTGCAGTCTCATCCATTCAGGACCTTTCATGGCCTTCTATATTGACCACCTGATGGGCACCCTCAGTGTATTTCGCCGCCCACATGACCGTATTGGTGGAAACGCCACCCCACGTGACTCAGGATTTGGGGATGAGAATCCTGAAGTCATCTCCATTTGAATAAGTTTGAGAGTCAATACATTATGGCTCAATTTGGAAGTGGGAACTTCGATTTGTTCTTTATCTTGAATCCCATTGATTATGATTGCTAATCCTCAATAAATAATTATAAAGTGTTAAAATAAGGGGCTATCGCCCTGCCAGAACCCATTTTATTTAATATATATAATAACAGACTACTTCCGGTATAACCTTTCTCTTTCTCCTTCTTCTTTTTTTAAAAGACCCCCTTTCTCATTTTCACACTCAACTCTTAATCCTTGGTATTCCTAATTAGTTTCGGCCCTTCCACTTGATAATTATCTATTTACTACAATATTGGGTGTTTTTTTCTATCATCAAGGCTTCAGCAGAAATCCCTAGATTTTCTGGACTATGAATACTTCTATTGAGTCGCCTTGCATCAACATACTATTCTGCTCAATTTTGAGGCTCACCTTAACTCAAAAATTACAATACTCTGGATATATGACTTATCGTCCAGTCATATCAATTTATTGACATTACCCCCTTGACTGGACAATAAGCTCCTATTGCTTTTATGCTCGGAGGAACTTCACATATACTCAGTTGATAATCTGACCACCTGCGGGTTCCTTAATGAAGTAGGCATTGATACCAGTCTTCTCATTTATTTCAAACAGTCTAGTCCAGATGTTAGCAAGCTTGTTCTTCCTTCCAAATCCATGTTGGTCGTGGAAAAAGTCATGATCTCCTACAGCGAACTGTGGGAGTCTGCTACATCTACTTTGGTCAGCCGCCTGATCACAAATCTTCTTAGATAAGCTGGAAGAATAAGCTTTCATTTGTACTTTTATCAGCGTGTCCGTTAAGTTGGCCAGATAATGCTGCGGTTCTACTCCGCCAGTCTCAATAAACAGGAGTAATGCAAAGCGGGCAAAGCTGGATGTCTTCCATAGAGCAATTGGAAAGGACTCTTGCCTATTGATGAGTGGTAGCTGATATTATAGGCAAAGATGGCGGTAGACAGGAGGGTACTCCATTTAGAGGCTGATTTTTTACTGGCTTGCAAAAAATGTTTACCAATGTTCCTTTTACTCATTTCACCATTTCTATAAGATTCAGGGTGGTAGGGTTAGTCAAGACCCCATGGATTACCATCAGTTCATTAAACTTAGGCAGGATATGCGATGTGAAATTGGTTCTGTTATCCATGCTGATATACTGTGGACAGTCATGTCTCTGTATGACAAACTCCATGATAAAATTGGGGATGGTTACAGCCCCAAAATCATTGATCGCTCTTGCTTCCAACCTTCTTATCAAATGATCAATTGCTACTATTATATACTTAAAGCGGTTTGCACCAGTCTGCAGAGGCCCCACCACATCAAGCAAAACAGTATGCCATGCGAAATGGGGCTTAACCAGTTAGTAGGCGGTCTTCTTATGGAAAGGTTTCTCCACTTGACACTGATGACAACAAGCAACCTTATCAAGAACATTGTAGTGCATGCTCTAATAGTAACAGGGTCGCAAGAACTCCAGCATTTTCTGCAACCCTCCATGACCTACTACCCTATGTGCATCTAAAATAATTGCTGGTCTGTCAGAGGGTTTTGGGAAGCTCAGCATCAATTCTTCAATTTGCTTATATAATTCCCATTACGCAAGAAGGTATCCCATCTAAGACCATCTAGCAATTTGATCACCTGTGGCGGCTCATTGTTATATTTTCCCAAAATCATCTTCTAATACAAGATGCCAGCCAAATCCACCGTAAGGGTGACCATTAGTAACTGTGAGAGACAGTCTGCATTTTAATGTTTCGCACCCAGCCAGTGTACTATCTCAAAGTTAAATGCTTGGAGCTTTAATTCCCATTGCGTAAGCCATCCTTCAGGTTCACAGAGATTCTGCAACCAACGCAAGGATGCATGATCCATTACCATTTTGAATTTTACCCCTTGGAGGTAACCTGAAATTGTTATCAGAATATATCACAGACAAGCACTCCCACTCAGGCACGGTGTAATTACGTACATGACAATTCAGGCATTGGCTACAAAACGCATCAGGGTGCTATACACTTTCATCATCTTTTTGAGTTAGCATGGTCCCTACTGCAGAAAGGGAAGAATCTGCATGTATAATAAATTCTTTTATCAAAATTAGTTTCTTGCAAAACAGGCGCACTAGCCAACGCAGTCCACAGAACATCAAAAGCATTCTGACATCGTTCCATCCAGTCAAAGGTTGTGTTCTTTAATATAAATAGCGGTTCCCCAATACAGCTGAAGCTGGGAATGAACCACTAATAGTAAACAACCATCCCCAAACACGCCTAGATATCTCTCTTGTTGCCCTGCTGAGTCATCTTATGTATAGCTTCCACCTTCACTGGCTGCAGTTTAAGCCCTTTTGAGTCCACCACGAATCCAAGGTATTCTAGTTGCTCCTTAAAGATGGCATTTCTAAGTATTGATCTTTATGTTAGTGGCAGCAAGTCGGTAAACACTTTAACTAAGTGGTCAAGATGCTCTGTGAATGTCCGTAAGAACACATTGATATCATCAAGGTATACTAGAACGCAGGGCAGCTTCAGGTCGCCCAAGGTCATATTCATAGCATTCTGAAATGTAGTCGGGGCATTGCATAAACTCTGGGCATATGTGTAGGCTGGAACAACCCCATAAAGGTAATTATAGTGCATTTCTCACGTTCCACCGCTGGCAACTCAATCTTCCAGTAACCCAATATCAATTCCATGGCGGAAAAGTAGTTACCGCCTCCCAACCAATATAAAGCGTCAGCAATCTGCAGGAGAGGATAGGAATCCTTCTTAGTGATGCTATTAAGCTTTTGGTAGTTGATGACCGCCCGGGTTGTTCCATCTTTTTTCTTAACAATTATCAGCGGTGATGCCCAGGGACTCTTGGAAGGCTCTAAAATCCCCTACTCAATTAATTTATCTACCTCATTGGAGACTATTTCCTCATCAGACTTGGAGCGCTGGATGGGCTGTGACCAAATGGGAGGGTGGTCTCCGGTGTCTACCCAATGCACCACCCCATGTGCGCATCCTAAATTGTGATCATCAGAAGCAAAATATCTCAGTATTTTTCAAACAGGGCCATCGCCCTATCTTTCTGTTCCTTCAACAGCCCAGTCAGAGCTTCCCGTGGAACCACTGTCATTATGCCAAATGAGGTTTTTACATGTAGACTGAGGTCCTCCCAAGACCCAAAATAGTGAATATGCCAGACTTTTCCAATAGGGGTCAAGTGTAAAGCCACCACTTGGTGACTTTGGACCGTCATGGACTCCTTCTGTAGGTTTGCTAGCAATACCTTCACTTCAGCATGTCCTGGTAACAGTAGCCACGGAGCCACATGGAGTCTGAGCCAAGATTGCTGGTAGGGCATCACAAATTCCGCGTATAGCCAATCAGGGATGTCAATTTCAAACTCTGTTCCTATTATGACCTGATGCTCAGAAGATATGCTTAAAGTGCTTGCTGCCCATAGCGGAATACCATTTTACACATAATCTGGCTAGGAAGGGATCTAATCCTCTGCTTCATCCACTGATATTGAACAGGAATTTTTCTCACTATATGCATGATTAATTTGACTAAAGTGGATGGGGTTTTTGGGACTCCGCTGAAGGTAAAATAAATGGGATCTGTTGTCCCAAGATACTAATGGTTTCTTCCGCCATATTGACCATGGATCCAAATAGCCTCATGAATGCAGCAATGATCAGCATATCTTAGTTATTATTTGACAGAACCATCGCTGGAGTGTAAGCCCTAACTGAACCAAATCTCAGAGGTAACGCACTGAAAGCTCCTCTGGACACAGTACTCTGTGCCCCCACAGTCCCATAAACTACTCTGTGATCCACATCAGGCTTCAATGGAAGCTTGGCCACGATCTTGGTGGATATTATATCAATTGGGGCTCCAGTATCTATAATAGCTTGGATTTTTGTGTTATGAACAAAAAAAATCGCAGTAAGTACACTCTGAATAAGAGGAACCATTGGTGCTGATTACATGAACATCCAAGGGCTTTTTGTTATCCAGAAAAGTGATAATGCTAGCGCTGACATGAGGATACTTCTGGGCAATTCTCTCTACTGGAATCACCACGTTCACCCCTTCTAGAGTTGCAACATTTGTTGAAGGTCCGCCTTTGACAATACCATTCCACTCAAGGATTTTCCAGGCGTACATTTTTGCTCATCTCAGTGGAACTCTGAGTTTGCGTTATTGTGGTCTCTCCCTCAGTTTGAGGCCAATATATCATAAGGGATTTGTTGATATAATAAATTGTCAGGGTGTGTATTGGGGATGACACAAATTGACTCACGTGACATCATCAGGGACAAATAGGTTTGCATTAGCGGAAGTAAAGCATCCCATCTAAACTCCACTTGACATTTTTCTGTTCATTTGGGGCAAATGGTACAACATAGACATTCAGTTTGCCTGACAGCTAACCACATAATGGCCTCTTTGGCTGCACGAGAAACAAGCATTTGTATATGGCACTCGTCTCTGTATCATACCCAAGTCCAGGTGGAAAATAAAAGAGGGATTGTAATTCAGCTGAGGACAAGCTGGTTGAGGATGATGGCGATGGAAAGGACTTGCCAGAGCATTAAGTGAATGAGTATTAACCAATAAATTATAACCAAGTCATTGTTGTCCCTTTTCTGACAAGGATTCAGTAGCAATTTCAGGGGCTTTCCGTTCCACATTGGGAGCACTAAAAGTGATAGATAGATGGCGTAAACAATTGATGATTTTTTAATAGCTCTGCGTCATCCTGAAGAATGTGGTTCATAGCATTTTACAGCTCTCAATAGGGCTTAACAGCCACCATCATTGCTATGCCCACCTCCTCATTAGTTAAAGTATTCTCTCCTACCAACACATTAGCTTCATCCATTAACCGCTCTGCAAACTCCACCAAGGACTCATTCTTTTGAAACTGTATTGTCAAAAACTCTGCCTTATGCTGCGCCATTTTTGCCACACCCCTGAACAGGCGTATCACGGTCTCCTTCACCTCTTGATATGCTACAGTACTACTCTTAAAGTAACATGTGACCTGGTTGGCGCTCTTGACATCTAGAGTGGATAACAACAGTTTAGTTTTCTGTTGATTGGAAGCCCCTTCTACTGCGAATTTATACTGCTTAAAAATCTGGGAATGTTTACATTGTGGTTAAATGGGGGCAGCTTGTCAATGCAGACCCCTCCCTCTCTAGCAACACTACCAGTTTACGCTCTGCACAGTTTAGCTGCTCTGTAGTGTTTCCCAAGCGATTGACAAGTTGGCCGTCTTGGCAACCCACCAGATGCAGCTGATGAAAGGCCTTGTCGAGCTGATCATTACTCCCTTATTTTCTCAGAAAAGCATTTTCAAAGCCTGGAGTAGTGTATTCAAAGCAAGTTTCAATTCCTCGTACTGAGACAATTCAATGAACTGAGGTAGTGCCCAAGCAAGGGGAACTAGCTGCGCTATTGCTTGAAGAATATGAAACTTTTTAAGATGTTGAATAATGGGCCCCCTGTAGTGAGCACCACTGTTAACTCTTGGCAAAATTGGTTAAATCTGCCAAGCTGGTTGCACAGGGTAAAATTCACTGAGCAACAGACGAGTGATATAAGGCTGCTGCAAGAATTCATATGTTTTCTGTTTATTCTCAGATAATAACCCCTATAAATAAATTACTTGCACAGGTTTGGGTTTTGTGCAACTCTCTGTGTTGTATGATAGTAGTTGATATAATCTTTGATAATAGTATGGTGACTATTATCCATAGTTGAATTGAAGTATTATATTTCATAACAACGTTTGGCCAGTATTTCCTCTCAAAATACTTATAATATCCTTAATAGGGATTTGTTCCCTTGTACTGCATAACTCGATCTACGCTTAGATCCCTGTTTACAGTTTCTCTTGTTTGACACACCAATGGAAGCAATCCCTGATTCAATTCAGCTTCTTCTCTGGATCCCCACTCGGATCCTTACTCTTTATCTTAAAGAGTCTCCCAATTATCACACACAGCAATAATATCCTTGAGAAAGAATAAAACTCAAAAAGGGATTCTGATAAAATTTACTAAGATAATACAATAGTAAAAGTGATCTGGTAACTGACGATGTTTTTCTTAAACTCTCATAATTGATGATCTTCATTAGTGAATTCTTCAGGGATTTTTAGTGAGGAATTGGGCGCCCAACCCTCGGTTGGCACCACATTGATGGAATGGCAGCCATTGCCATTGAATCACCCATCCTTGTTTCAGCAGTGATGGTCTTCCCCATCCTGGCTAGGATTCTGTCATTGGACATCCTCGAGACCTATTATGGAAAGGTCAGAAAATATGTCCTCAACTTTTTCCCTTGATCAAGTGAACCAAGCATATTTGGAAAGTGACCTGCTTAAGAAATGGGAGTTGTTACCCATTAAGGCAGGTAGCCAACCAACTGATCAATTCTCTAGTTGCATGTGGTATCACTTGCCTCATAACTTGCTCCTTAAATTCCCAATTGGTCAGTGATGAAACCCAACAGATCTCAATTAGTACACCTGATAGTTAATCAACTATCAGATGCCCCTATTTCATTGGCAACTCTGCCTGAAAACATTTTAAGCATTAATCCTGATTGATCCCTGACAGATCTGATCAGAAGAATATCTTAAAATCCCAAAAACATAGTTACCCTGAAGTCATGTCAACTGATATCCAATTCGCTTTGCATCAGGGAATTATCCCCTGAAATCCCTAGTAATCTGGTCGGCTGTGAATATGGGCAAAAATTATAACACATATTCCCCTCTTGCCTAAGTTTCCAGTGAGAAAAAGTTCGGTGCAGGAGAACACCACTTCAGACACTCAGTCTAATACTTCATTTTTTCAAGAGGAGTATGATCATCAGTACTCAACGCTGCTTGGGATGACCTTAGGCATGCAGCTCTCTTCCTCTTCCTTCTCTCTACTGCTTACTCAGAGCACGGTCCCCATGACCTTCTGTTGAGCCGGGCTGATTATTTACTCATGATGATATTAATCCCAAAATCTGGTTTCCCCCTATCAGGGCATATGACCCACTGTCATATTCATGATCCTTGGTCCGGGATATTCAATTTCCTGATTTTCTCCTCATCCTTGACAGGAGATTATTGTCATCAATGTTCATTTCACGGCCTAATTAAGAATGCTCATCTATGTTCGCCCTTGTTATTTTCTCTTCATAACCTCTTAAATCATATCATTCTTAAATTTTCTCTTGAGAGCTTATCCCATTAGTTTTGAGATTAATTTCTCCAAAATTGGAGCTTAATTGATTTCAGAGTGCACAATGTTGACTATCATATAAGTCTGACATCCCCCTCTCATCCAGCTCATATGTCAAATTCTATGTCGCAGTACCAACAGCTGCTCAGAACTTTGTCTGATCAAGACCTTTGTCTCTTAAGCAGATGAGTCGATATGCATGACAGAACCTTTTCTATGGTCCTTTAAGGACCCATACTCCTAGTCAAGTACCAGTAACTAGTCTTCCATGGAATTACCATAAACAGTAACCAACCCCGTTGAAACCAGGTTAGAAATATCTCAAATGACTCGCAATCAATCCTTCCTCTGTCATAGATTCCAGAGTTAGATTTTGAGACTCCTGGATTTAGCTCCTTTCTCAGATACTTCTACCATAATCATCAAACCTCCTGAAGCAATGCCCTTTGCTCTCAATCGTTTGTTATTCAATGTATCAGACTTGCTTCTGGAGTTCCTCTTCCAACTCAGTCTATATTACAAGCCAGCTGTTTTGGCCACCAAAATAACCATTGGCAACAGCGTACATTTTGAACTCCCCTATGCAGACTTTTGGGCCTAAGTCACCGAGGCTTTGTCCATAGCTCTAAGTTCTTCCAATTTTGAAAACATCATAGATCAGGATATCGTAGCCTATGCTTTTTGCTTTACCAGCCAAGCTCTTCAAAGTTGGGCCATGAAGCGTCCAGCCTCTCCCAGTTTCCACCACTCTTTCTGCTACAGCTTCTGAGAAGCTTGTAGTCATCACTTGTAGGATGCCATTCACTCCTTGTATGACTATCTCATTTCTGGTGCATCTCATCGGTATCTTCCACAGATGGCTTTGATAGGGGGCATGATTTGACAACCCCCATCTAGTATCCCTTGTTTGTTGCTGGTCCATATGTTTAGTGTTCTTGACGAAGCCCATCACCAAGCGCTCAACACCAATCTTCTGGCCCCAGTTCCATATTGTTATTAATCAGAGTTATTCGCCAACTGCCTCTTCTTGTACTGTTGCTTCCCTCCCCACTCCAGGGTATCGCATTTAGCTTCTTTTGAAATTTCAATTTCCCTTCCCCTAGTTGCTTTCTTGCAAGGATCTGCGTCTTCTCAACAGACTTGGTTTTGTGTAGGTCTAGCCCTCACTA
Source organism: Massospora cicadina (assembly GCA_022478985.1). Taxonomy (NCBI): domain Eukaryota; kingdom Fungi; phylum Entomophthoromycota; class Entomophthoromycetes; order Entomophthorales; family Entomophthoraceae; genus Massospora; species Massospora cicadina. The sequence goes on from JAKSZP010017182.1 coordinate 69,538, forward strand.
GCATCTGATCTCACAAAGATTTTGAAAGGTTGTTACTCCTACTGTGATCCATCCTCCCTCCCCCAAGAGGCGAAATAAGCGGAATCATTGCCAAATTGAGGAAAACCAATAAAAATTAAAAAAATATATCAGTTTTCTATGCGGTTTTAATTTTTCCCATTTTAATCAATCTTTTATTTTTTTCTTCCTTTTACCATGAGACCTGAAGTTGTTTTGGCTCAGAGGTCCATCTTTTTTTATTCCCCCAAACTGGATCCTAGATATACTTAGACCTACTAGTTTTTTATGGTTCAGAGGTCTTACTTTTTTAAGACTTAACCATCTATATTGGTTCAGAGATCCTTTTTTTGACTTAACCAAATCATTAGGACATAACCAACTTAATGGTTCAGCGGTCCTTCAGAACTCTTTTTTATTATTTTTTCCTCAATCCATTGCCTTAAATACTTATCATGGAATTGATTTACATTTCTTTCATTCAAGAGGTTCTTGATGTAGTAGGCATTTGTCACCGTCTTGGCAATAATCTCAAGCAGACACAACTGCAATTCATCCAATTTGTTTCATCTCCAAAAACCATACGTTTTTCAATAGGCAACTCTTTCGCCTATTTGGTATTCTGATAAGGCTGGTCAGTTCTTATCATCCATCTTTTTCGCTTGTATCCTTTTCTTCAAAGTTGCATCAAATTCTTGCAATTGTATTTTTGATCAGGATATTCATCAATCAATTCAGGTACTGCTTGGCACTCAGCCCTGATGTTGGTTCCACCACCAAATATAAAATTAGTAGCAACGCGGCCTTCCTATCATATAGCAACTCAAATGGAGTTTTCCTGTCTCAGTATGATGACTGATATTGTAGGCGAACATCACCAAACTCAGGTAAATTCCCCATGCAATAGTTCTTCTTGCGACCAGCTTCCTCAGCATCATGGCCAGCGTCATAATAACTCTTTCCACCTTTCCATTCATCTCCAGCCAGTAGGACACAGACACAACTCCTTGGATCCTCATTATTTCACTTAGACAAAGGATCACATGAGATGTGAAATTTATCCCATTGTTACTCAGCAGGACCTGCAGGCATCCATATCAGTATACTACTTGATCTAGGATGAACTTTTCAGTACTGGTAGTGTCTACTTTCGCCACAGCCTTCATCTCAACCCATCTTATCAGATGATCAATTGCAACTATTATGTACTTGACTCCCCCTGTGCTCATCATCAGTGGTCCCATCACATCGATGGATACCATATGCCAAGAAAATCCAGGGTAGAACATTTGGAATCCAGTCATATTCTTAGCGGCTTGTGCAACTGGAACTCCACACAACAAGCTAGATAGTCAACGACATCATAGTTGATTGACTCCCAGTGGTAGAACTGGCAAATATGGTTGGTCGTTTTTCTCGGCCCTCTATGCCCAACAACATTATGAGCATCTTGAATGATAGCTGTTATTTCCAACGTATTTGGGAATAGTAACTGCTTCCCATTAATCATCTTAAAAACTTGTCCATCTATGGTCTCGGTGTTTTCCATTGCTTTTTGAAGTGCACCTCGGATTTCTTTGGGCTCAATCCCAATTTCTCCATCAACCATTCTCTGGAATAGCTCATCCACCTGCTGGTATACCATCTGTACCATTGGTAACCGCAATAAGCCATCCAAATTCTGATGAGAAGCCTCTGCTTGGTGGACAATCTCATAATAATATGCCTTTAACTTCAATGACCATTGGGCCAGTTGTCCTTCTGGTTATCACAAATTGTGCAGCCAACGCAATGAGGAGTGGTCCGTCACCACTTTGAAGTGCGTTCTGTGGATTTACACCTGAAACTGTTTACAGACATAAATGACTGCAAGGCATTCATGCTCAGTTATGGTGTAGTTTCTCTCAGCAGCTAAGAGTCTGGCTCACATATGCCACAAAATGTTTGTCCCTAAGTTCATCTACTTGACTCAATATGGCGCCAATTGTCATCAACAAAGCATCAGTTTGTATAATAAATTCTCAATTAAAATTTAGATATTTCAAAATCAGAGAATCAAAAAGGTACTGGAATAACTCATCAAAGGATTTCTGTGCTTCTTCATTCCAAAAGAATCTTTTCTTCAGATCCTTCAACAGATGGAATAAGGGCTCGGCGATTCTGGCAAAATCCTGAATAAAATTGAAATAATATCCGACCATTCCAATGAAAACTTAAATATCTTGGACACTCTTCAGCACAGCCATTCATTCTATAGCTTTGATCTTCTGGGCTTGAAGCTGCAGTCCACTAGAGTTGATCACGAATCCCAGATAATTCAACACTTTCTTGAAGAAGTGACACTTCCTCAGCTTGATCTTCAGGTTGGCTGCGGACATTCTCTTGAACACTTCCTACAAGTGGTACAAATGGTCAGTAAACGTCCTACTGAACATATTGATATCGTCCAATTACACCAGGACGCATGATAACTTCAAGTCATTTAGTATAGCGTCTATGGCCCTCTGGAACGTCGCAGGCACATTGTACAGACCCTGGGGCATCCTCGTCAGTTGATATAGCCCCTGCGTGATAATAATCGCGCACTTTTCTTGGCTTTCTCTTGGCAAATTGATTTGCCAGTATCCTGATATTAGATACATCATGTGAAATATTTTGCTTCTCCCAATTGATCTAGCAGATCATCAATTCTTGTTAAAGGATATGTATCCTTCTTCATCATCTTATTCAGCTTCTGATAATCGATCACCACCCAATTATAGCCATCCTTCTTCTTTACAATAAGAATCAGACTTACCCAGTTCTCAATGATGGGGCTAGAACCTATGATCCACTAGTTTGCTGATTTCTTCTTTCACTACCATTTGGCTGCCTTTGACCAATAAATCAGTCTCATCCTGATCAGCAAATTTTCCCTGGTATCAATCTTGTGGGTTACATCTCTCGTGCATCCCAAATCATGATAATCCTGGGCGAACTTCCCAATACTTTTCAAACAATTGAAGCACCTCCTCTTTCTGTCCTTCTGTCAGATCAGCAAGTTGCTCTTGATCAACCAATAGGTTAATACTCTCAGTTACCCCAGCCAGTAATCCCATCTCATCAAGGGTCCTAAAATAATGGAATTTTCTCAGTTTGGCCATCAGAGTTAGATGAACAAATGCGACGATCTAATTCTTCTCAATCTTCATTGGTTTTTTGTTTAAATTCGCCAGGAGAACTCTAATTTCTCCATAACCCAGCATTATTATTCCAGAAGCCACCCAAGGCTCTACTCTGGGCTTTTTTCTAGGGGCTTCTGACCTCCCATACAGCAGCTCCGGTATCTCTAAAGTCAGCTCCATGTCAATTATTTTTTGTGATCCCAGCAGTATGGTTTTCACATTCTTGATCTTCAGTGGAATTCCCCAATTTTATAGGATCTCTGTCAGCATTTCTCATCACTTCCAGACAACTAGTCAGTATTAAATTGGGACAATGCCATCAATGTATATCAAGTTGATGAAGTTAATTCTCCTACTCAGTATAGATTCCCCATCCTTCTGACAGACCAATGGTTACATCTGACCCAATAAGGTCAACATATTATCCTTGAAGTTACATTTAACTTTTTACCTTCATATAAATTCTGTCCCAATCAGAATGTCATACTTTTAGTTGGCCAAAACTATTGCTGGTGCAGACAACACCAGGGATCCAAATCGAAGTGGCAGAGCACTATACACTCCACATGAGATGGTGGTATCTGACTCAGATGTCTCATTTTCCTTGTGTTCCAAGTCAGGAGAGATCCTCATCTTTTTCAACAGCTTGGTCAAAACAATATTAATAGATACTATGCTGTTAACAATCGCCCTCACCCATACTTGATTCACCAATATATCTATATATGTACACTTGGAGTATTGTAAGATAGTATTTATGATTGTATAGCGGAATTATTAGATGAATCAAGCGTGTGAATAATTTGCACCAATAAATCAGGAAACGATTCCTTGATTGTGCTGAGGGTGATTGACAGTTTTGCCTCATCTAATCAACCTTCGTTAAATTATTCAGAATTATCTGCAGCTCAAATCTTGTCCTCTAGTTGTCAGGTGTACAGCTCAGCAACTTCTTTGATTATCTCAGGGTCAATCCCCTTCGCCCCAGATCTTGTTACCACATTCACGTCCAAATTGACTACTTGATAAGATGATCCTGTATGTCTTCATCCATAAACAGATCACTGATGTCAATTTCCTTGTGCATAGTATTGGGAGGAACAGGTTTCTCCACAGCTCTAGACTGTTCTCTGTCTAAGCCATAGCCCTTTTCCTGACTCCTTTGTGGTTGCAGACTCTTTCACTTGGACCACATTGATTTGATCATTGGTTTTCTTGCAATGTACAGCTATATGTCCCTTTACTCCTCACTGGTAACAGAATTTCTCCTTCTTATTAATCTTTTTTAATGCTTCAGGCTTATTCCCCAAGAAAAGTTCAGATATTCATCTCCTTAGCGCCCTTATTCCCCTTCATGGGATTCAAATTTCGTACTGGGTTCGATTTAAAACTTCTATTTGGAACATCAAAAGTAGCTCCCAATATTTTCAAATTGTCTACTATCTGAGAAGTGAGAATTTTCATCGCAAACATGAAAAACATCATTTGGTGCAAATCATGGTAGGGCCAAAGGGCCGCTTGTAATGCAATTTTGGCATTAAAATCATCCAGCACTTTCACTCCAACCAGGATTTGTGATTTTTGGTAGAAACGATCAGCAAATATTGCTAAGGATTCATCTTTATGGAATTGAATGCCATAAACTCTTGTTTGCACTTTGACATGTGTTTCAGGCTTCCAAATTCCTTCATAATGGCCACTTTGGCCTCTGCATACAACCAGCTGTCCCCCTTTATATGGGGTAACACTAGGTTTTGACAATTGGTATCCAGGCAATTCATCACTGTCAATGTCTTTTGACAATTTCTGTATATGTACATTGTCATATCAAACAATCGTAAAAACACTGGGGCGTTATCCCAATGGAAAGTTGGCAATTTCAGTGTCGCTTTGAATTCCTCTGAGGTTTCTCTAGCCACCTCTCTGGGCTTGGCTACTTGGCTCACTTGGGGTGTGATTTTCGGCATCATCTATGAAATAGCGGTAAAAGTGGGCAGCATGTTTCTTGGGGTAGCCATCTTCCCAATTATTGTACGGGGAGTTCTTTCTTCAAAAATCAGTCGCTGCATATGGCTCACATTTGCATTTATGAGACTTTAACTCCTCGACCTGTTTAATCAGCCACTTGATATCAGCGCTGAATGCACTTAAACAAATGTGATCAACTTTATGCTCCATTTTCAAGGATTAGACTTCTCAAATAAAGTCCCCTTCTTTCTTCTTTAATTACGTTACTTTTTCCAAATAACTCATTCCTGAAACTCATGACATTATCGACCCCTTCCTCCATCTTGGTGACTATCTCTTCCAAGGCTGTGAATTCTCAATAATCCTCTGAGTTCAGGGCCTTTTGATTAACGTTTGCCAACTCCATCCAGTTTTCTTAACACTTCTTTATATGACATCACGTTCTAATCTCTTCTACTTAACTACACCCCTGTAGTGAGCACCATTTTGTAAAAATTTATAGACTTTCTGATTATTCTCAGCTAATAACTCCTATAAATATATTACTTTCACAGGTTCAGGTTTTGTGCAATTCTCTGCGTTGTATGATAGTAGTTGATATAATCATTGATAATAGTATGGCGGCTATTATCCGTAGTTAAATTGAAGTATTAGATTTTGGTCCAACGCTTGGCCAGTATTTCCTCTCAAATACTTATGATGTCTTGAATAGGGATTCTTTCCCTCGTAGCACCTAACTCAATCTACAATCAAATCCCTTTTTACGGTTTCTCTTGTTTGACACACTATTAACAGCAATCCCTGATTTGATCCAGCTTCTTCTCTGGATCCCCATTTGGATCCTTACTCTTTATCTTAAAGAGTCTCCCAATTATCACACACAGCAATAATATCCTTGAGAAAGAATAAAACTCAAAATGGATTCTGATAAAATTTACTAATATAATACTCTAGTAAAAGTGATCTGGTAATTGATGATGTTTTTTCTTAAACTCTCATAATTGATGATCTTTATTAGTGATTTTTTAGGGAATTTATAGTGGGGAATTGGGCGCCCAACCCGCAGTTGCCACCACATTAATGAAATGGCAGCCATTGTTATTAAATCACCCATCCTTGTTTCAGCAGTGATGGTCTTCCCCATCCTGGCTAGGATTTCATCATTGGACATCCTCAAGACCTAAAATGGAAAGAGTTAGAAAATATGTCCCTAACGTTTTCCTCTCAATCAAGTGAACCAAGTATATTTGGAAAGTGACCTGCTTAGGTAATGGGACTTATTACCCATCAAGGCAGGCCGTGAACCAACTGAAAATTTTCTAGTTGCAGGCAGCATCACTTGCTCCACCTCTTACTCCTTAAATATCCAATCATTCAGTGGTGAAATCTGACCAATCCCAATTGTTACACCTGATAGTTAATCAGCTATCAGATGCCCCTATTTCGTCAGCAACTCTGCCCAATGAGATCTTAAGCATTCATCCAGATTGATCCCTGATGGATCATACAAGGCGAATAACTTAAAACCCCCCAAACATAGTTACCCCAAAATCAGGGTCAACTGATATCCAATTTACTTCACATCAGGGAATTATCCCCTAGCGATCCCTGGTAATCTGGTTGGATGGGAATATGGGCAAAAATCCCAACAGCTGTTTTCTCAATAAATAACAATAAAGTATTAATATAAGGAGTTATTAACCCATCAGAACCCACTTTATTTAATGTATGTAATAATGGACTACTTCCATTAAAACCTTACTCTTCCTTCTTCTTCTTCCAAAAAACACATTTTCTCATTTTCACAAAAAACTCTTAATCATTGATAATCCTAATTAGTTTTAACTCTTCCTCTTGGTAATTCTCTATTAATATAATTTTTTAATTTTTTTCTATCATCAGGCTTCAGCAGAAACCCACGATTTTCTGGAATATGAATACTTCTATTGAGTCGCCTTGCGTCAACATATTCTTCTACTTGATCTTGAGGCTCACCTTGACTCAGAAATTACAAACCGCTGGACATATGGCTTATTATCCAGTCATATAAATTTCTTGACACACCCACTGGGAGCGTGGACTGGGAATAGTTATTGTGCTTCTCTGGGAACTTGAAGCAAGGATAGCAGCAATATACAGGGGGATGGGGGGCTGCAGGGTGAAATGAGTGGAATTCCTCCATCAGCTCCTTGCAGGTTGCGCAATTGCACATGCTCACCCAGCTGTTTTCATATGAGGGAAGCCCTTCTAGGCGAGAAGGTATTGAACAGCTGACGAGACCTTTGGGAGGCAAGGATGGCCTCTACCTCCATTTCTTGGGAGAATTCAACAACAATGGGCTCAGGCGAAGTTGGCCTTTCTCCATTAAAGGGGACAAGAGAGAGGTGTGGAAGACCTTGTGCTTCTTCCAGTGAGCGGGAAGTTTCAGATGGTAGGCCCCATTGCCAAAATCATTCTCAACCTCAAAGGTACTGAGTGTTTGGCTTCCAACTTTTGGGTGAAAACTTTTAGGGGTAAATTCAATGTGTCCAGCATGATAAGGAATTCAATTTCAACATCATGTCGTGGAGGCATTTTTAGTCAGCAAAATTCTTATAGTCCTCTATGGTATTCACCAAGAGTTCATGGATCAGGTTTTGTGTCTCACTGATTATGTTTATGCGGACCTCTGCTGCTGCAACTGCTAAGGAGAGCCGAGAGCTGATTCATAAGGATGGTTTTTACCCCAGGGTAGCTTCAAAGGGTGAGAAATTGGTCAAAGAGTGGATGTGGTTGTTTTATGCAATTTATGTTAAGGCAGGTCCTTAGCCCAGGTGTATTGTAAGGCAGTCACAAAACAAAGCAAGTACTGCTTCAGCACATGGTTCACCCTCTCAGTATGCCCATCAGAATGCGGGTGGTAGGCGGTGGACCTGCAAGACAAGATGCTAAGGAGGTCAAACAACTCCACCCAAATTTGGGCAGTGAACTGGGGCCCTATCGCTCACTATCTCTGTGGGGAGGCCAAACATGGTAAACATGTGTTGACAAACAATCCCGCGGTCTCCACTGCAGTTATAGATTAGAGGCAGGGGATAAAAAGGCAAACTGGTAAATTGGTCAATGACTACCCCGATGCCATCCAAGCCACCTGATGGTGGGGGTTCCACAATAAAGTCAACAGAAACTGAGGTCCATGGGCCTTCAGCCTTCTTCAGGGGGTGTAACAACCCCTTCTTACTTGAGCGAACTTTTTTTGCTTGTGCACAAGTGACGCTACTGGCAATCCAGGCAGGAACATCTTTGGAGGACCATGGCCAGTTTAAGTTAACTTGATGAGGCCCACGCACTTCTTGGTACCAGGATGACCTACCGCTGGGGGGACGTGGTGCTTCTAAATGACCCAGGTGCACAGAGAGGGGGAACCCAAACTTGGTTATGAAACCAGATTGTCCCTTCCCTCTAGGTGTAGAGAGATCTCTTTTGGAACTTGGACTCAAAATTCGTAAAGCTTAACCCCTTCAGGGCAGCAAGTTTAGTATTAAGGATGCAGGAGAGGAGTGGGCATCCAGGGCTCGGTCAGCAAAGGCCACCATGGGACAGGCCAAGGAGAGGATCTGGGAGAGGGGTACTACAGTGGTGAGCTCTGGGAGGTCCTCCCCACCATCATGTGACTGGGAGGGACTTCAACTTAGCATGTCTGGTAAGGACGTCAGGGGCCCTTTATGAATTCCTACATAAAGTTGAAGCTACAGAGGTCTTGATAAGTATGGGGTTTGCGATTTCCCAGCCTCTAGTGTTTGCAGTAACAGAGAAGGGCCTTGTGGCCCATTTAAATGATGACGTTGTTCTGAGTGCCCTGCAGGAGATACTGCCAGTGGGAGAGTGACCAAGCCACCGCCGCCAACTCCTTATCATAGATGCTCCAAGCTTGCCCAGTTGAGGTGAACTTGTAGGAGAAATAAGTTAAAGGGTGTTCGACTCTTACATGCTCCTGTAGAAGCATAGCATATAACGCCACTGAGGAGGCATCACAAGCTACTACAAAGGGGCGAGAGGTGCCCACATGGCGGAGAATTGGGGCTATCAAAAAGACCTCTTTGATAGCCTCGAGGCCTGTTGGCATTCAGGGGACCACTTATAGAGAAAATTCTTCCCTGTGAGTGGATGAAGGGGTGCCACAACTGAGAAAAGGTCGGGGAAATTTCTTTTAAAATGTTAATATGCAAGGAAACTGCGGAGTTGTCTTGAGTAGTTTGGGTGGGCCATTACTGGATGGCCTCAAGCTTGCAGAGGGAACTTTATAACCATCTTTCAAGACTAGGTTGCCTATAAAGGCCACCTCTTCCTTGAAGTATTCAACTTGGAAGGTTTTATGAAGAGTCCCGCCTTGTGGAGGGCCGCCACCACAACTTCCAGATCTTGGCATGTTGCTCCGTGGGTGGAAGAATGGATTAATATATGTTAATGTATGCAACGGTACATGAAAAACGAAGATCCCCCAGCACATCATTGTTGAGGCGCTGGAAGGTGGTCGGGCATTCTTCAACCAAAAGGGCATCACCCTGTACTGGAAGAGCCCTCATTGGGTTTTAATATCCATGAGCACACCTTACCTCTTGCCACCCTCACCTGATTGAAGGTATTTACCAGCTCCAGATTCGAGAAGATGTTGGACTTGGAGATAGCCTGGACAATGGATTGCTCCAGGGGCAAAGGTATGGATTAGGGACCGTGATGTTATTCAGGTGACCATAGTCAACACAGGGGTCTAGGGAGCCATCTAACTTCCAAGTAATGACTATGGGTGAGGCGACAGGAGAAGATTTCTTGATAGGCCAACCCTTTTTCAGCATGTCATCCAGCCAAATCCACAGGGCCTTGTCCTCTAGCTCTGTTTATGGGGTAGAGGGGGTAGTTAATTTTGACAAGGTCGACCATCAATTGTAATGACAGGACATATTCTATGCGGGGTAACTTTGCCGTCAGAGACATAAAAAATGTTTTTGTAAGAGCGAGAAGGGAAGGGAAGTCTGGTGGTAGTCTGCTGGGGTAGGGCCAGGGGGAGAGATTGAGCATGTGAGGGACCCAAGGAAGAGTATACAGAAGGAGAAACTCTCCAATCAGCTTATGATTCGTGATTATAAGTGAGTTAATCTTCAGGTTAACCTAATCTTCTGGCGACGCCACCAGCCACTCCTAAAATCACATGATATAGCAGAACCTGTACTACTGAAAAATGGTCACAAAACTCAAAGTTATGAATGGAGAAGTGTAGGGGGCGCCAAATGCCGTGTCATTTTAGTGGCTCATATGAGGCGCCTAAGTTAAATGAAGCTTCCTCCATCACCAAGTCCAAAGAACGTGCTACATTGAGGTCAATAAAGTTGCCCGCAGCGCCTGTTTTATGAAGGGCTTGTATGGTGACTTTACTCAACTCTGAGCGGAAAGTAGCCAGGAAAAGAAAGTAGGCCTATACTTCTTTATTGGGAAGAGCAAGGGAAAGAGCAGCAGAGGCGGGATGTCATGGAAACGGCAAAAGAAGTTTAGACCGGCCTGCCAGCCAGGATGTGTGAACACCCAAAAAACAATCCAGAATGCCAGAGGCATTGCTGACTATATGACTTGATATGGAACCAGGAAATGTGATACCACGAAGTGGTGGTGTAACAACAGGGTAAGGAGTGTCCTAACGGCAAACCACACTGAACCCATTCCTAACTCAGTGGTTCTAACTTCAGGAGGTGGGATTACTGGGACAGTCTCGACGAGATTCATGGCTTTAGGGGCCAACTCATTGGGGACGATAGGGAGATGGATTCTCTCTATCCATGGTTGTACATAGGGCCATAAGATCCCATATATTGTTGTCGGAAATTCATAAGAGCGGGGTTGTAAGACCAAAAATGTCAGACTCACTGGGACCAATTGATAATAGAGGGAACCATGGTGACCAAAAGAATTGGTAAAGCCCACCCAGAGTGCGGGGTGATGGACCGCCAGGGAAATGCCATCTGGGATGCAGTCATAACAGGAAATAAAGAAAATTTGATTTTTTTGGCAAAAATTTATTGGGAAAGGAAAGTAAGAAAATCAACCAACAATCTTCTCAGTGCCATGCAACTGATTAAATAGTGGTTGATTATGTAGTGACAGGATGGGATTGGGGCCCACAAATTTGACCTAACCAGCGAATTGTTTGGGAATGGGGGGTTTATTCTTTGGGAACTGACATCACAAAATTTGGCGGCGGGCCAAGTCTCTGTTAGTTTGACCTCAAACGTCCAAACCAGGGCTCAACTACGTTTCTGATGATTAGCATGATGGCATTTGGCCTGATGGGGACGGGAATTCCCCAAGGCCATCCCTTATATAGACAGGTCCATTTGGTTGGGAACAGGTTCAGGACGGCCAACCCGCCCACGCTTGGTCATTTAACCATTCATTCAGTCAACAGCAGCGCATCAGGCGCAACGCCTGAATTACTATCTGGGGGCTTTAAACCCTCATCGATAGTGCCCAATATTTGTTTGACTGGTCTAGAGATTGAATTGGAACCATCAGGCGATCCGGCCAATATCTCATTCTTCATGCTTTTACAGCTATTTGAATTATGGGCATCAGCCCAATTGCCAGCTGAATTAGATCTGGCAAACTCAATTTGGTAATCTTGGCACAGATTTCACTAATTCCCTGCAACAGTTCTGCTGAGGTAAGTGTGGGTATTGGGGGTGGGATTCAAAGCGGACAAGCTGTTACCCATCGCTCATCTACTATGTGAGCGAGGTCGCCCTGAGAGATGAGTGGTACCACCATTCTCTTCAGTGTCTTTTTATTTGGGAATGGGAAGATGACCTGATCAAGAGCCAAAGGACGTTCCCTGAGACTTACACGGGAGCATGACCCATGATGAGGAGTGGGTGATTAAAAGGCGTGGGGTTGGGCTGCTAAAGAGGCAAAAGTGTCATATTCTCTTTACCTCATATGGGGAGGTGACAGTTCACGAGTACTCCTGCTCCCCCATCCTTGGGGGAGAAGCAGGGGTCCAGAAGGGAGACAAAGGTGCTGGAAAAATCTGTCTTAGGATCCTGGGGAGCCAGCAAAGTGGCTTAATGGTCAAGTGTAGAAGCAGGGGATACAGCCAGCAGCTGCTTCCCCAGAGGGGGACATATGAGGTGGGCTCAGCAGGGGGTAGAGGACTGTGAGACTGAGAGACCGCTTCCCTTGTCTGCGGCCATTGGCTGATGGAGGAGGGTCAGCACGTGGCGCAGCATTTGCAGCAATGGATGACGCGGGTATGTGAAAAGGTCTTGCCCCAATTGAGTGGGCTACATAGAAAGCGACATCTAAGGACCCTGGGAGCAGGTTTCAGGATGGGTGGGCAGCAGAGTATGGGTCCAGGGCGGCCCAGAAGGTAGAGACCACAATATTAGGAGGGATTGGTACAGAGGAAGCCAGCACGGCAAAGGCTTTAACAAGGGTGGGCAGGTCTGAAGATGCCTGTCCCAAAGTGATGAGGCGGAGGAGGCGCGAGGGTCTTGACTCAGGGGCCAGAACCGCTGAGGTGGCCGACGCAAGCAGCGAAGTAGGGTGCCAGTCTTTTCCGCAGAGTTGAGCACCCCCCTTACTCACCATCAGGCATCCCATTCTAGGGAGTCAAGAAGGGCCCACACTCTGTTGGGCGTCAGAGGGGGCCTGGTCTTTTTGCTGTTGGCGGAGAAGCGCACCTGGAGCTCCAATAAGGCACCCAGGACTTATTTGGCCACCTCTTCAGAAGGGATAGGAGGAACCCCCATCCCTATCATGTTTACCAAGGGGTTACGCTGATGGTTAGGGCTTGGTGAGTTGAGCTCCATTCCGCAAAAGCCTGTTTGCAAGCTCACATGAGTGGGGCAGCGGATCAACAAGAGAAGACCAGGTCGCAGAGCATTTTTAAATTTAGCGTGAGGGTATAGGTCATCTATTTGCCAACGTTGGATAGGAGGGCAGAGATGGCCAAGATAAGAGGGAAGTTATATGTCAGAGATGCAGCTGAGAAAGATTAGACTGGGCTCCCAATCAGGGTGTGTGAACACCCAGTGGAGAGCTCATAATGCCAGGGGCACAGCTGTCTGAACGACTTGGAGGAGCATGGTTTAAGCGTGGATGTGAGAAAGCAATAGTTAAATAACATACTGAAGGCCCCCGAGGCAAATCAAATGTCTGCAATTAGGGCAACCGCGAGTCTTGTGGGGGCACCTCAATGGCAGGGGAGGCAGGGAGGATGAAAACTCCTTGGAATTTCGCAGTTACAGGCCTTCAATTTTTATAAATTAGTGTCATGGATCAACGTAGGGCGTTTTGGGTTCCACGTTGAAGTTGGTGGTGGAAATGAAGCACAAAGGGGGCCGCAAAGAGAGCTAGGGACAAGCCTTCCCTTAGTGGGTTGCTCCAGGCCCCTCAGGGTGAACATGGTCTTTTGCATGAGGGTTAGGAGGGGTCCAGACTCCAGTGGCGATGGAAAGGGGTCACTCTGATGCTTTCCCACCTAGCAAGTGACTTCTGGTGATCCAGTGGTGGGGTGAAGAGCTGTGGTAGAGACAAATGGATGCACAATAGTGGCATGAGGAGAGGACGCGTCTTCTGGAGTATATTGTTTTGAAATATTGAAAAATGATCTGTTGGGTGGCATGGTAGATCAACTGGAAAACCCAGTTGAGCTCATTAGGACAAGTTTAGAACTGCAGCATGCTTCGCCAGATCAATTGACAGAATTATTTAAAGTAAAAGTGGAGAAAGAAGTCCATGACAGGCTGAATAAGAACATGGAGTTATCAAAGACAAGAGAGTAATAATGAACTGAAAATAGCCCCTGGGAGGGGCTGTTGCCTTATGATTTGAGGGGAACCAATGGGGAGAGGCATTAATGGATTGGTCCCTTGAGATCCTGCGGTAGGCTTTAATTGGCTGGGGTAATGGTGGGCAGGGGTATTTGAGACCCCAAAAAAACTAAAAACTTTTATAACTTTTTCTCAAAATTTGGGAACAAGTCGTTGACAGTGCCAACCCAGAACCTGACCCAAATTGGGTTATCCATGCATCCAGAACTGATTTAATCCATTCCATAAGGTGGGACAATTGAGCCAGATCACTCAACAATCAGTTGGGAGCCTGAATTGTGTCCCAATTAAATTTTTTGTCCTGGATAGACCGGACTGGCTTCTCTGGCCCAGAATGGCAAGTGGGGACCTTTAAGCTAGCTTGACATGTTTTTATAAATTTTGGCAAAGATTTCATGGTGTGAGTGAGTCCCAGGGGCCTGCCAGTGTCCCCTGGACTGGGTAACCTCTCTACAAACCCATTTAACATCTATAACAGAGTAGAGGAGGGAGAGACAGGGGTCAAGGATCCTTAGGGGCATAGCAGTAGCCCGGCGCTCATCCACCACATGAGCCAAGTCACTTAACTGTGACAGGGTGTCCACCTGGGGCTTTGGGCTCCTTTTGCTCCTGATGGGATGCTGGTCTCTTTCCAGGCACAGGGGCTAGGCCTTATGACTTACTGAGGGCCCTGAAACTCTGATGGGGCAGAAGAGCCACCTGGCCCCCAGGTTTGCTATCTCACACGCTGAAAGATCTGGAAAACCAAAAAAGGAAAATTATGAACAAAGATTGGATCCTAGCATAAGCAAATGAGGCAATTATTCCAGAAATGAGGAGTTAATCCCATTGGTTATCTGTTCAACACCAATATTACCATGGAGCCTTTAGGAAAAAATGGAAAACATGCATGCTTTTCACTGAGTTCACTGATAAACGTCTTAATTGTGTAGACCTTATAACAATCTAAGAAACCAAGTCAGTAATTTGAGCCAAAACTTAACTCTAAAAGTTCAGATGGAAAAACTAGCCAGTACAGCTTCCCTCAAATTATGTTAAAATGAACTACAGGATGACATGGTGAAACTGATAAGACAATTGGACCAAAGAGCCCCTGAGAGTATGGGAAGATAATGTCATCTGAGCCAAGATGTAGTGCTGAGCTAAGTATAAACACTCTTTCTGCCCCTTATGGCTCTACATTTTAACCCAGTTTTAAAGTTTTATTCCCAATCAATAGAGATTGTGTCATTTTTTGCTTTTAGGAGTGCAATGGAGGATGCCAATGACAGGCCAAAAGTGAATCACATCCAATATTTCCCCTGCGGAGAAGACACAGAAATTATGACCCCCACCTGAATGAGTTCAGACCTGGAGCGAGTTAAGGCTGCCTTAATTCAGGAGTTTTGAAGTGATCCTAGACTCTTAAAATTAAAACAGGCCTTAATGGTAATTTACCTTGACAAAGGGGACTTTAGTGTGGATTTATTTAGATTATATACCATTATAAACCATTAATTACTACTTAGTATATTTCACTAGACAATGCCATTACTGCTATCATCTCTTCTATTGAGTCCTATTGATGTCCTACTTTATATGATAAGGCCAAGAAGACATTTTATGTTCATCCAAGAGATTAAGGAGACTTTAAAAAATTCCTGAAGCCATGTTAGGTAAATTCCTTACTTCTCAGAAGCCTTTACAGACCTCATGTACACACCATCAAAGCAAAGGACAAGAACATAACTATATGTTCTTACTACAAGAGCTATCATTCCACTATGGACCAAAGATATAAACAACGTGCAGAGTAGGCGGAACGCAAACTTTTGGAAAAAGGGAGGTCAACATTAAGAAAGAGACTCTTTGTGCTGAAGATTCCACTACATGCCTCATTCCAAATGTGTTGTCCCTGAAAAATTTGCCTCTGAGGATAATTAGGTGAACAATTTATCCAAATATGACAATAAACATTTTTACTGCATGTTTTTAAGACATTGGCTTGACTTCAAATAACTAATTTTTATTTACTATTTAAATGCAATAAGAACAAACATAACCATCCCAGCTGTCAAAACATACTGTTACCTATACCATCTTTAGGACTCCCAGTCATTAGATAATTTGTCACAATGTGGTTCTCATCCTTTCAATCAAATTTTCCAATAAATAAGTTTTTTCTGCATATTATACTCATTGTACCCATTATACTCCCTAATGATCGTGATCCTAACATCATGACATCACTTTTCTTTTGGATAGGAGATAAGCTATAAATATTACCATTTTTATTCTAATAAATAATCACCGTTTGCTTAATATTAGCGTGTTTTTAAAGTCATCTCTTATAGAGATTCACTGTACCAGGAATTGGAGAATTTATTATTGTATAGCTTTCTGTATGAATTCTGCGAAATTGACTTTGTCATGGACAGAGTTCATGCAATAGAGAATGAAGAAGCTCCAAGGAGGAACTATTACTGTGAATTTTTGTGCGTTTTCCGCGCACTAAACCATGATTATCACTATAGGGGATGTCACATTCTTTCCTTTCTCAAGAGTCAGTTTATTCTGATATAAAAAAACAACTCAGCAGGAGATCATGGAAATGGCCAAGGAATTGTTTTCTTCATCAAACTCCTCAGTTTTTATAATTATTATGAGAAGAATTAGGATGAAACTACGCACTACAATTTGATATACTTGATTACTGCTCCTTCATCATAAAACAGACCCAACAAGTAAGAAGAAATCTGTTATGATGATTTTTATATTCAGTACTGAGAACCTTGATTTTATGTCCTATTTATTATACCGTCATCACAACCAAGAGCAATTGCTCTAAAATATGAGCAACATTACAGTATATATCATGGCCAGTTATTATTTTGCATCAGCAACTCTGAGCAACTTAGAAATACATTGATGGATATCTTTAGCCATCTGTGAGTAATTCACAAATGACTATTGTCTAACATCATGCCTTAATCATGGAAGTATTTAACCAAAACCAGCAAGATGTAGAAGCCCTGCGGTCCCTGTATAGACAACTGAAAAAAGTTTCCAGGGGGTACAACAAGCAGTGGACTTGACCATGAACTTAGACAACAAATTCTTAACAAATAGATGTGCCCATAAACCAGTTGAGCTGCAATGTGATTGAGATAAGCTGCAGGCCATAAATGATAGAGGTGTTTTCCAAATGGGTCCAATATGTAAACTGATCCCAGTTATAAGCTCAAAATGATATTACTGTCACAAAATCTGAAGCACACCAAGATGAACTTTTATAAGAACTCAGCCAGTACACTCAGAAGGAGAAGCAAATCGCGGCACAACATATTTACAGTACTACTAATGCTACTAGTTTTTTAAAGGAAGAATTGAAGCTTCTTTAACATCAACAGTTTTCAGTGCGTCAATATATTAGATTTACTTGAAGAACGCCTGCCTCAAATTGCACAATAAATTTGAAAGATATACTAAGTGCAAATAATTACCTTTATCATGCTACTTTGGGAACTACAAGATGAAAACAAGGATAGAACACTGAAAATACAGAACTCAGAACCTCATAACTCCACTTTGAAGCTAAAATTGCTTTATTAAAACTATTTAAAGAGCAATTGGAAAAAGACTGGGAGAAACATTTGACCTGGTAAAGGATCATTGAAACTAACTAGGATGAAGGATGCTGCCAACGTGAACTCTAGTTTTAGTTCAAGCCAGACCTGATCCATTTGAGGATGAAGTATTGGAGGTAGAATCCATGTCCGGCCTGATGAGCCAATTCCAGCGTCCTAAGCCAGTTGCACTATCAGCCTTATTTAAGTCCTCCAGAACTCCAGCTCAGAATTGGGGGTCACTTTAACAAACTTATTAATCCTGGGCCTCATTTTATGTCTTCTCAAGCTTCCTTTGGTACGATGCTTCAGGGAAGTCATTCCTACCTCTTCAGAGCATCAAATCTGTTGACCTCCAAAGTTTTATAATAAAGGAAATATTCTTTTTTCTTTTAAAGATAATCAGGATGACTAAGCATGGAGCCAGTGATCTAGTCAAAGCTACCACTATAATTAAGTGTTTGAATGACTAAAATAGAGACCTTATCATACCTTACCTCCTCAAGGTCAACTGGAGCTTCACAGACATTAAGAAAGCCATGTTACAAGAATTTGGTAGTACAGAGAAGATAGTCAATCATAAGGACAATTCACGATTATACATTTTTGAAAAAAACGAGACCATCACTGAGTTTGACAATCAATTCTATCATGAGGCTCTGTTCTTTTGGGAGCAAAGTCCATGGCTGAATATTACGTGTAGATTGCTCTCTAGAACAATATTATATATTATCCTGATCTGCACCAATTGCTATTGTCCACATTAGTCAAGGACTTAGACAAATCAACAATTATTAAGTGCCAGAAGCGGTGTGAGATCACTTTTATTTCACCCAAAGTAGAGATATGGGATGATTTCTTTAATAAATGACAAGGTAAAACTAAAACTCAGAAGTGACTAGTATTCTATGGTATAGGAACGTGGGGTTTCAGCAGGGAATTTCTGAAATAACTTACCAGATCTACATCCACAAAGGGCACTATGTTGCTAGCTGCATCAAGTAATGGCTCAATATAGGATATATTGCTTCATCTGTGGATGATGAGGACCAGGGAAAAATCAGTTGACAATAGAGGAAGTATATCCTAATGTTGAACAGCCATCTACCCCATTATAAAAACAAGACAAATTCAGTCCCTGTCAAGTACTATCATTACCCCAAGCCAGCGCGCTGAGCTTAAGAAAGGAGGGTCATGAGATTGTCTTTAGTCCTTACACTTTGCAACTTGCAGAACGAGCCCAGTTTGGTGAGTCAGATTTGTTGGATGATACACCCCTTTGAAAAGTAATTAAAGTGGCTTTAACCCTCAAAACAATGAATAGTCATTTCTGGATGTTGGCAAGAAGATCAAGACTATGATTGATTAGATTGATATTATCGCTGTTCTTACTTTAGACGCGAATTAAAACTAATTCTCTGATTACAATTATATAAATATAAATTGAAATTAGTTCCAAGTTTGCACAATAGTTTATAGCAGCACCCTATTTAGTGTAATCTTGAGCCATTTGACAAAGAAATCAAAGACTTCTCCTAACATGGCCCATTGTCAACGATATGGAACAGCTTGTTCAGGAAGAACCATCAGCTAAGAAGCTTACAGTGATAAGCTTATTGGGTTTGGATCTCTTCAGGTAAGCTCTCCCACCATATTATTGCCCAGCAGAAACATCATATTTCAATTTTTACAAGCCTCTCTGAGGTTTTTGGGAAAGTTTTTCAACTATGAAGAAAGAATTATCAATTTATACAGTTGTCAATTTTACATTACTATCAAGAAGAAAAGGTTCCTCTGAATAAAAAACATTTTATTGATGTACCTTACACTAATAGAGTGATTACTCTTTGTTATTAACAAGTCTTTTGTCATAGTCTTGCCCCTCCTCTCATCATCTCTAAAATCAAGGTATCCACCTATGAGAATCCACTAGTTGTGAGTTTCTCCATTTGGGACAGCGGGTTGTAAGCACTGGATTGTCTCTCAATCTGCCAGATGGGTTACTAGGAGAAGTCTACTTTCCATGGAAAAAATCACAGATTGAGGCTCACATGTCTCTGAGTTGATCATCACTAGACACAAAATAATCTATGTTATCCTAGCTAATTTAACTGCCCTGAGATTACCATAACAAAAGAAAAAAGTCTCTCTCATTACTTTACAGCCCAAAAAAGAGGTCCCAGCAATTAAAGGCTTTTTAGAACTACCAAAGTTCAGCCTACCTGATGCCACTCCAAATGCATGTGCACTTATCTCGCGAGATCAATTAGTTGGCTTATCAAAAAATAAAAGGATCAAGCATTGTCCTTGTTACAGGAAATATGCTCAAATATTTGTGACTATCAAATATGATTTAGGGTGCGCTAGAGAAATTTTACACCACATCAACACTGAGGATGCCTGACCAGTACATTCATGGCATATATGGCATAGCTGAGCCAGCAAAGAAGTTTTATTAAAAGAACTTAATTAATTAGGAGCTGCTAAGTATTTCACTGCTTTGGACCTCATCAGTGATTATTGGCAGATTGACCTGCCAAAAGAAAAAGATAAATGTGCCATTATTACGTCAAAAGGGGCTGTATCGGCCAACATGCATGCCCCAAGGTCTATGTGATGCTCCCGCCACCTTCCAAAAACCCATTGACACCATAATAGATGATCTGAAGTTGAGCTTCACCTTAATTTATCTTGACAAATTTAATTTCTTCTCATGAACCATTACGCAGCATCAATCCTACTCAGAGGAAGTACTGAAAGCGGATTGTCAAGGTTCAGCTAAGAACTAAACCCGGCAAGTCTCAATTTTTAAGATTTAAATAGAATATCTGGGTCGCATTGGTGATACTTAAGGGACACATCCACAGCCCCAAAAGCTTTATGCCAGTAACTGGATGAAAAGCCCTGAGAGCAAACGGGATATGTAGGTGTTTTAGGCATAGTAGGGTATTACCATCAATCTATACAAGGCTTTAAGGCTAGATAAGCCCTTGCTTCTTTTATTAAGAAACAGAGCGGCCTCATAATGGTCTCAATATTGCAAGATCGTCTTTGATAAGCCCAAAAACTCCAACACACACTAATTCTACGACACCCTAGTTTTTACAGGCCATTTATCATTCAATCTAAAGCTTCTTTGAAGGCCATTATAGTGGTGCTCTTCCAATGTGATGAGCATGGAGAGGAGCATCCAGTAACTTTTTGCAGACATCCCCTCACTAAGCAGGATAGAAACTGTATGGTAACAGAGCACGAGTATTTAGCCATCATCTTTGCTTGCAAACTATTCAGCGTTCATCTTCATAGAAATAAGTTTCAAGTCATCACTGACTGCGCCTCTTTGCGGGACTATACGACCTTAAGGAGCATAAAAGACAGTTAGCCATATGGGCACTTAAGCTCCAGGCTTATGACTATAAAGCTGTATACCAATTGGGATCTTTTATCAAAATGCCATCAGACTTTACCAGTTACCCACTGTTCTACACTGACTCCTTATGTAGACTAACTGTTTGAAAAATGAAGGCCCGCAAATACAATGATGAGCAGCCCACCATTATACGCTCCTTAGATCAATTTTTAAAATCCAGAATTTGAAGTGGTATAATTTACAAAATTAGAAGTTATGATCAAAGACAGTTGTACTCCACCCCATCCAAATAACTATCAATCATTATGCAAGCTCACAAAATTGTTGGAATGGCGGACTGATTAAAACTTTAAAGCAGGTCCACCAGGGCTCTTATTGGGAGCCCATGATATATAATATACAAAACATCTTATTGAAGTGCCAAGAATGTCAATCACAACAGCCTTTTTAAGGCTTCCACTACTTATCAAATAATTAAACTCCAACTGGTCTTGCCATACTATCTCGATTGAAATTATGGACCTCAGCCTGTTAGCACCTTCAATCACTGGTACATAATTGTGGCCATTGACCACTTGACTAAGTCAGTTGATCTCAATCCCCTACGCTTTTTTGAAGCATTCATTAAAGCAAAATTGTCATGGAACACATCAACCATAGAATTTCATGAAAACAAGTTGATATAATAGTTTTTGCTACCAATTTTACTTCTAGGATAATTTCTGAGCTAAACACACTTATGAGATTTAGAGAGATCCTTTACACACCATGCCATTCAGAAAATAAATGGTACTGTCAGAGGGTCAACAGAACCTTAAATCAACTTCGCAATTTTTCTGCTACTTCGTCATCTCAGTGGACCCTTTATGTTAGCCTAACAATATTTGCCTACAACATTGGCTATTATAACACTACAAGGGTTTCACCATTTCAACTACCCTATGTTTGGCAGCCTGCATTGCCTCCCTTATTGCACTCCATTGTAGAAGAGAAGGATGGAATTAGACCTTAAGAATACTTGACCAATTGATTAAGGCAATAACTAAGATCAAACCAAGGCTTATGAGGCTACTTTGCCTAAAAAGGTTAATCAGAAGGCTCAGTATGATATGCATTAAGGAACCTTAAATTCAAAGAAGGGGACTAAGTATAATATTGTGACATTTATGGGTTTGGTAGAACACACAAAATGTAAATGCTATGGAAAGGACCTTATATTTATAAAAAAAACGTTTTCCCTTTGATGTCTATATCATTAAGCACATAAGCAATAGGAGGATTATAAAATAAGATTCACTAAAAGTTACTAATACCCTATTAAAGCAATCAACTTCATTGTTAAAATTCTTCAAGGATGAGTTGAGTCAAGGGGGAAAAGTGCTGTGGTGACGTTGGCTTAACTTTAATTAACTAACTTCTATTTGGAATTAAACATAATAAGAATGTATATGACCATGCCAGCTGATAAACTGTACCATTATCTATCCCATCTTCCAGACCTTCAACAAATTCCAGATTCATCACGCGGAGGTTAACATCCTTTAGTTCAGATTTTCCCTGTGAATGGGTACAATTATGGCTATTGTACTCATTGTATTCCCCAATAATCATGATCCTAACATCTGGACATTGCTGTTCTGTGGCTAGTAGATCAACTATAAATATTACCCTTTTATCTTAATAAAGAATCACTGTTGTCCAAACCTATCTAGTTTTTCAAAATTAATTCCTGAAGTAGAGATCTACTATACTAAAAATTGGAGAAATTTATTATTGTATAGCTTTCAGTATAATATTGTATAAAATTTACCTTTCCAGGGACAGCTCATGAAATCAAGGATAATTTCTAAGATTCCAAGGAGTAATTATTATTGTGCATTAGTGTTTGTTTGCTACTTACTAAACTTCTTATTTTTCTTCTGAAGAGTCACCCGTTCTCCTCACTTCTCCGCTACAGTCATCAACCTGGTTCCTCAAGTTGCTGTTAAATCTTACAAAATTCTCATATTTGTAATCATCAAAATGGGTTCCAAATGAATGTCATTTAACTAGGCTTACGAGAAAAATTATCACTCCTGACTTGCCACACTACATGTAATTGTGTCATCTATGGACCCCATGTATGAAATTTATCAGGCCTATTCTGCACTTCCACTTAGGTTTAGTTAAATATTTTTAGACACCTCAGAGGTAGCCCTTGACAACCCTAGCTATAAATTGCTGACAAGGTCTCGATTTCTCTAGGATTACAATGTCATCATTCATTACGTCAAAGGATTTTTATCCTTATTTGGGACACGCGCCCCTTATATGAGCTACTTAGGATTGCAAAAAATGCATAAAAGCGCACTTTTATTTACTAGAGATGGATGACAAGATCAATTGAATTGAATACCATACCCAGTTCCCTGAGTTCGACTGCCATCTCATGCGGTTGATGGAGCTTAGGAGATGCTCTTATACTCTCCAGAACCAGAGGTGATTTCTTCAAGGTCCCAGATAATAACCAACACCTAGTTAGACATTATATCCTCTCTGTAAGCTTTACTGGAAACATAAGGGTCAAAAACCTACCAGTGAAAGAGATCTTGAATTTATTTAGGTGTTCAAAACTTGGCATAAGTCATACTATCTTCTGTGCTATTGGCCAACTTAACGTAAGTCGTGCATGGTGGAACCCAACACCCCAAAAGCACATCTACATTTGATAATCATTGAAAAGATCAACTGTGTCTAAGTATTTGTAAGCCTTTGTGATTTTTTGTTGGAAGAATCACCCACTGTGGCACTAGTTGCAACTTTAGATGGAGAGTATTTGACTACCAAACAAAGTGAAAAGGTCAACAAATTACTGAAGGAGTAAACTGATATGTTCTCCACCTTTGTCTTCAGCAAGATAAAAGGGGCCGTACACAATTTAAGAAGGGAGATGATTCTACCATCTAATTGCGCTTTATTAGAAGAGCAAGGTAGAGAAAGCACAAGTTGCTATAGAGCTTAGGGAGTTACTAAAGTCAGGACTGCTAGTACACTCCAAAACCCTTGGGTGTCAGCCCTTCTACTAATTTTCAAGAAAGATGGATGTCACTGAGTCATTACAGATTATTGCTTAATTAATTTTTTCAACTAATAAGGGCAGTTATCCATCACCTTAGATTGATGTCATACTACGCCTCATATCCAGAGCTCATTATTTTTGGAAATGGATCTTGCCAGTGGGTACCGGAAAATTAGCTCGCCCAAGAGATTGAGCCAGATGCGCACTGATTTTACAAAGTGATATTTGAGCTGACCCAAATTTTACAAAGCGCTTTGCAACGCCTACATTCATTTTCTATGGGCCATAAATGGGCTGCTAGGTGACCTGAAGTTATTGTTTGTTTTAGTCTATCTAAAATAATATCACCAAATTTTCGAAAAAACTTTAAATGAGCACCAGAATTATATTTATAAAGTCACTGGTTGGCTCAGGCAGGCACCTTTGAAGCTCAAGTCTTCTAAGTGCTTGATTTTCCATCCTGAGATGGACTTCCTTGGGAATAAAGTCATTAAGTTAGGGTCAGATCTCTACTTAACAAAGCTATTGTCATCAAGAAAATGTCCCCTCCCCATAGTATTAGGGACATCCAAGTGTTCCTTAAAATAGTGGGGTGTTAAAGGCAGTTCCACCTGTGGTTTGATGACCTTACTAATCCCTTAGTCTACCTTCTTTTAAAAACTTTCCCTTTAAGTGGAATCCCAAGCAGGACTAAGCTTGAAACCTCCTCTGGACAGCTTTTATTACCCAGCCTGTCTCATACATCTGAAGTTTAACCAATCCTTTTTACTATTCACTGATTAAAGCAATGTGGCTTTAGGGGCCATTATGGCCCCATAAGACGATCAGCAAGTAGACTTACAAGTGGCTTATTTCAGCAAAACTCTATTTAAAGCCAAATGGAACTACAGCATTACCAAAAGGGAGTGCTTGGCCATTTTTCTACCAGTTAAGTATTTCTATCATAACTATATTGAACTCACTTAACTATTGTGACCAATCACACCTCCCTCAGATGGCTCCAGAAGATGAAAGCCCCATATGAGAGGCTCGTAAGATGGTCTCTTTGGCTACATAGTTACGAAATGATTATTGTTCATCATGTGGTATAACCTTCCAAAATGTAAATGAGTTGTCAATGGTGCTAACATTGGACATACTTGTACCTGAAGTGGACTAATCATGTTTTGATTGGCCAGCCAGACAGGTGGGAGTTAGAGACACTGAAAACCAAAATAGATTTGCAATCTATGATTAATTACACCCAGATCGAGGTTAGTATGCTCTGCAACTTTATTTCTGAAAAATGGTAATTTACATGGACCATCCTCTTAAACCAAAGTTATTATCAAAGGCCACTTCAGTGTGAGACATGGGACAGTTAAGAAGACGTATGGATGGTTAAAGAAACAATGTATTTTGGACTGAATGCTTGAAACCATACTTGAAGTAATAAAAGCTTATTTACCCTGCAGGATGCAGGATTGTCCAAGCCCTCAAACCCAGCATAAAGTTGTAACTTTTTTGTCGCCATATAGCATGTTCAGTGTAGATAGTGTGAATTTCATCTATGACTCTCCATGGACATCGCTACATCAAACTTGCTAACGGTCACTAAACCAAATGAGTCAAGGCTTTCTCTCTCCCTGATGCAACCACAAAAGTTATGGCCTAATTACTTTTTTGCTCTGTATACACAAAACATGGGTACCCAAGAGTCTTACTTTTTGACAACGTGTTGAATTTTACATCCCAAGTTGTTCAAAATCTGGCGTCGCTGCTTGGTACCAACCAACTCTTCACTGCTCCCCTATAATCATTCAATTAGAGGTGCAGTAGAACGAGAAAATGGTACTCTGATGTATTTTTAGAAGATGACAGCCACAAATCCCATGCGGTGGAATCATTGTCTACCATCCACTTTGTTAACCTACCAGAGAAGTTATTATTGTGTAATCAAGATGTTAATTTAAGGCCCTTTAAGGGAGATAATCAAAATTACCCATCATATCCAATCAATGATAGACTCTTCCGCTCCCAAAACTTTCAAACTAGAAATGAGAGAACTATCAACAAGTTAATCATATTACAAGTGCTTATAACCCCTTGTTATTGTCACGACTACTACAAAGGATACTGCGCAAACAATGCCCATTAGATGGCTCTTTCAACCTTAAAAATTAAGTTTCTCGTCTATTTTATCACCATCACCCTTGCGGATGACCCAACAAGTTTGACATCTTTTGGGTGGGCCCATGTTGCGTCCTAAAAATGGCCGGTATCTAGTAATCCCTTAAATATGTTGTCCATAGCACCATGTTTAATAGGGTCACGTTAGGTTAGCTACGGGCTTATTTACCCCTGCAACAGGATCTTGAATGAGATTTTGTCAGAATTTTCAATAAAGAACGATTTCATTTTATTAAAGGTTGGTACAGTGAATAGTTTAAACACCCCAATACAGGATTGAGCCCCTCTGACCCAAATAAATAATTACTTAATAGGTCAATTCTCCCAAATGAGTAAGAATTGATAAAAGGGATTTAATAGTCGTCACAAAGTACAATTATGGCTGAGCCACCAATTGATGACCTGGATGAAATTTTATCAAGATACTCAGAGTCACAATTTTGAAGCATAATAACAATGGGATAACAAAAATTCTGATGTCACATGGTGATGACAGCCGCTCAACCCTTCTAATGCATTAAAAGTGAAGATCTTATTATGGAGGACCCAGACGTTCACTGTGCCATAAGGATCCCTTGCATCCTTTAGGTATTAAAGATTTTTAACCTAATAAATCTAGTTCCATATTCTTCCCTAGTTTTTACTTAGCATATATTTCTTATGTTGCTTCACATATTCACAGAAAAAGTGTTAGTGGTCCTGAACCAAGATAGGTTCTAATATGTGGACCCTACTGAAGAAAAAGTACATATCCATCGTCTCTCAGAAGTCATTCTGTTACTAAATTTCATCCCAAAAGAAGCTAGAATTTCCAAACAAAACACATCTGGGCAGCCAAAAATTAACTATTTGGCTTCATATAATGGTGAAGCCAATACCCACTGTCAGAACTCAGACTGTGGATGAATAAGAATTAAATGGTTGAAATTGAATCTCTTCCACTTACTAATAGTTTAATTCTTATCACCAATTTAATAAAGGCATCACCCTTTGAACTATCTGGTGCAAAAAGAAAAGATCAGGATGCATTTAGAACAAAGGTGACAAAGAGGCCACCCTATTAATTCTGGAAGACTACCATGACATAAAGAAAATTGTCTCTTCACGTGTTTCTTCCTAAAGTTCTAGTTGATCCTGATCATCAGTCCAAAAATAGAACGTCCCATGCGCAACAAACTCCATCACCTTATAAATATATCAAGCTTCAAATAAATAATCTACAAATTACTCCTTATATTATTTTTAAACCAAATTTCTATTTTAAGATTTTGTTGAGTATAATCAGCAAGCCTTGGTAATCCATTGGTTCTATACCATTGCTAATTTAATAAAGAAGTCACGTCTAACTCCGTGCATCTTTAGGGTCTGTTACTTCACCTGGCCCTGCTATCTAAAATGCCAACACCCACACTTCCAATAAGGGAGCATTGGTAATGTCTTTGAAGGATGTAATTTATGTTGAATGGTAAGACATGTATCTAACTAAGTAATAATTTTTTATATCTCTAAGACCTTATTATTTAGAGAGGTGATTATTTGTATTTTTTGTGCATATCCACTGTCAAGAAATTAATATGACTGAACGATAAGCTATACATTCTGGTGGATCATAGATTAGAGTCAAGGCAAGTATCAATAATGAGCAGAAAATATATTGATGTGAATAGAATTGATTGTAGCCTCAATAGTTTGGTAAATCAAAGGAATTCCGCCAAAACCTCAAGATAGACAAAAACTACTAAAATTGAACAAATAGGAGATTGCTAAGCAGAGGGTGGAACTGACCTAGAATACAAG
Source organism: Massospora cicadina (assembly GCA_022478985.1). Taxonomy (NCBI): domain Eukaryota; kingdom Fungi; phylum Entomophthoromycota; class Entomophthoromycetes; order Entomophthorales; family Entomophthoraceae; genus Massospora; species Massospora cicadina. Next base: position 97,524 of record JAKSZP010017182.1, read on the forward strand.
ATAAGTTTTGAGAGTAAGGACGAGAGAAGGGGGTTTTTTCAGTAGTCCACAGATAGGTTCTGCATTTTTATATTATAATAGAAAGTGTCAATTGGGGCAATTGCTCCATATCTTATATATTAGTTTTTATTAAGAGTCAGCAATATGCATGTTGTCAAATTCCGTTGCTCAGTGATTAACACTCTGTGCAAACTAGCGCAGCAGATTTTCCTGTATTGCCAAAAAGTTAACAGTGGTGCTCACTACAGGGGACACTGGTCAACTGAAGCATATCAGCACTAGGGCATCGTGGCGAGCCCTCACTCTTTATGCAAAAATCTAATAAGATTTCATGATTGATACGCTAGGGAATCAATGGAAGCATCCAATGAAGAACCAGCACTTTTCATAGTGACTGAGCCAGAGGATGAGGATGCTATGATTGAATTGCAGTTAAACGCTTGTCCCGCATTAGTGGCAGATCATTAGGGCAGGTCTACAGATGTGACCCCTCATCAGCTGCATGGTATTATAAAATGCTTTTGTGGGGGTAATGACTCTATTAAGATGAGGTGGTGGAACATGTTCTGAATTTATTCTATAACCAATGGGGCCAAGAATCTTGTTACACGTTATATATTCTACCTCAATGCAACTGCCACGGGGATGTCTTAATGGCTTGCCACCCATGGAACTGAGGAATACTTGGTTGCATGCGTGTAGTCTTTGATCCACCAGCTACTGCGTGTGCTGGCCCGCCATAACATTGAGATTGGGGACGTCATGCAGTTTGTTCAAGCTCAACACAATGACACTCGCCTTTTACCCAACTGCCTTGATCACTCTTTCTTGGAGGTTCAGGGGGCTCTTGTACATGTGGACATCCATGTCATGGACGTCCACCGTTCCTTGGACAAATTAGTTTCACAGTTGAATCAGGAGTAACTCAATGGATAAGGGAACTGTTAGATTGGCGCAGCCTATCAGCAGAATGTATTTGGTATGTAACAACGTTGGGTAGCAACAATGGGCGGTTTATTATGGACCTGGAGTAATGGGATGAAGGGATTGAAGCAGTGGTGGCTCGGATAGACCAGGTTACCCTGACAGAGTGGCGAATTATGGATCATGTAGACTCTGTGGCAGTCAAATTTAGTCAACTTTGCATTGATTGGAGTAGCCTGCGGATAGCTGACCATATGACCAGCTCTTTTTTGGCGTCCTCAGAATATATAAAGTTGCTGGGTCAGATTACTCAGTTGGAAAGTGCTAGTCAGGCAGCTCGGAGCTGAGCCAAAAACCTTTCATTCATTGAGATGGTGGAGTATGTTGATATGCAAGTGTGCTTGGATACCCTTCAATGGGCTAACAAGGAGCTGGTGCAAGAACGAGATGCTCTCATTAATCAAGTAGAAGAAGCAAACTGACAAGCGTGCGACACTGGATGGCAGAACGCAAGAATGCAGGGCACATTGAAGGACGTTCTCAAATGGCTTTAGGAAATGGAGCGTAAACTGGACTCTGTGTTGGAATTTCACCGAAAATTGCAAGATCAGTTTGAAGCGCTTCAACAGAGGTTACAAGATGGCCCTGTGTCAGTGTTATTCAGTCAAAGCTGAGCGAATAATTGACAAACATTTTTCTGAGCAGCCTGATAAGTGGGCTAAAGGTTCATTCAGCGGTGAGTCAGTAGAAGAATGCTACAGATCATCCAGCGAGTATCCTTTGGGGATCGTGGCAGTCCCTCATCACAATCCAACTTCTTCCTGGTCCACTTCCACAGAGTCACATCCATCTGCACGGCCCTACGCTAGTCCACGAGGGTATGGTTTCTTCAATCATTAGGAACATATTTTGGCTGTTCTTCGCACCTGGATCCCGGAGCAACGTGATTTTGTTTGTATAGAGAATTTCCCGCCCTTCATTCATGATGGGAACATGCACATGTAACTTAAATGGTTCAAATTCGCCATGTAACTGGCATAAAATTAGCAAAAATTGAAACTGTTTCTTTCCGCTATGGACGTTGAGAGCGCTAACCAGGTCACCTGTTACCTTCAAAATAGTTCCATACCTTATCATGAGGTGAAGGAGACGTTGCTCCATCAATTTAAGGGCGCAGCTAAGATGATGCAGCGTAAGGCTGACTTTCTGACCATACAGTTTCACAAGAACGAGTCACTGATGGAGTTTGCAGAGCAATTCATAATTGAAGCTCATCTGTTAGTGGGAGCAATATTTTAACCAATGAGGATGTAGGCATAGCTATGATGGCGGCAGTCAAACCATATCATGAACTGCATAATGCTATGACTCATGTACTGAATGAAGATGTGGGGCTTCTGAAAATCGTTAACACTTTGCACCATCTTTCTGCTATGTTAAGTGCTCCTAATGTGGAGCGGAAGGCCCATTCTATCAGTGTGGCATACTCATCAAGAAAGGAAAGCAACAACCCAGCTGTAATCCGTTGGGTAATATTTGTCCACCCTATGTGTCGGCAGATCCTTTCCGCCCTCCTTACGCTTGACTGCCCCATCCCCAGCATAACTTCAATACTTTGGTTAACATTTGACCTGGCCCTTCAGGCATGACCTATAGATGGGAGCCATTTATGAATACTTGTTTCTCATGCGGATGAAAAGGGCATTATGTGGCTAACTGCTCAGGCAATCAGCATGTGAATTCAGTGCCATCTGTTATGATTGAGCAGGGAAAAGCTCAAGCGGAGTAGAGATGGGAAGCTCTACCACCACACATTTGAATTTAATTGTCCTTAACGATTTCCAAGAGTCTCTTTGCATTGGCCCCGGTACCCAACCTGATGACTTATTTAATAACTTCCATCCAATAAATCCACCTGCATTCAAGGGAGCGACTATCCCCCTTCAGGCTCTAAGTTCCACCGAGATGTGCAAAGAGCCATATGCATGGCAGATACTTGAACTAAATGGCACAAGTGATGCTGGATCCTCAACAGACGTCGCCTCCCTAGTGGGGGTTAATGTAGCTATTTCAGTAGAAAAGATCGCCCAGGAGTACCTCATGTCAGTATGAGTATATCCTCTTTACTTGGTAACAAAAAGCCCTTGGACTTTATTATAATAAACACCAATTATTTTTCTTATTCAGATTGTACTTACTGTGATTTTTTTGTTCAGAACACAAAACTCCAAGATATTATAGATAATGGTGCCCCAGTTAATATAATCTCCACCAAGATCGTGGCCAAGCTTCCATTGAAGCCTGATGTGGATCACAGAGTAGTTTATGGGCTGTGGGGCACAGAGTACTGTGTCCAGAGGAGCTTTCAGCGCGTTACCTCTGAGATTTGGTTTGGCTAGGGCTTCTACTCCAGCGGCGGTTCTGCCAAATAATAACTATGATATAATGATCAGTGCTGCATTCATGAGGCGATTTGGAGCCATGGTCGATATGGCGGAAGAAACCATTAGTATCTTGGGATAACAGATCCCCATTTGCTTTACCTCTAGCGGAATCCCAAAGAACCCGTTGCACTTCAGCCAGATCAATTTGGCGTATAGTGATGGGGTGATTCCTGTCTGATATCAGCGAATGAAGCGGAGGACTAGATGCTCCCCAACGAGATCTACAGGTACAAAAGTATTCCACTACAAGCTTCGAGCCCTTCGAGCATACTCTCTGGGCATCAGGTCATAATAGGGACTGAGCTCAAAATAGACGTCTCTGAAGGATTATATGAGGAAATTGTTGGGCCTTACCAGCAATTGTGGCTTGAACTTCATGTGGCTCTGGGGCTACTCTTACCAGGAAATGGGGAAGTGAAGGTATTGCTAGCGAACTTACAGAAGGAGTCAATGCTGATCAACAGGAACCAAGTGGTGGCTTATTTACATTTGGCCCCTATTGACGAGGTTCACCGTATTCATGACTTTGGCTTGTGAGAGGACCTGGCCTACCAATAAATTCTTATTTGGCATAATGGAAGTGGTTCCGCGGGAAGCTCTAACAAGATTGTCAGAGGAACAGAAAGATAGAGAGATGGCTTTATTTGAAAAATACTGAGATATGTTTGCCTCTTATGACCACGTTTGGGGTGCGCCCAAGGGGTGATGTATTGGGTAGACATGAGAGATCATCCTCCCATTTGTTCACGGCCTATACGGTGCTCAAAAGTGGCAGAAGAGGTTTCCTCCAATGAGGTAAACAAATTGATCAAACTAGGGATGTTAGAGCCATTTAAGAATCTGCGGGCATTGCCAGTGCTTATTGTTGAGAAAAAAGATGGTACAAACTGGGTGGTCATTGACTATCAAAAGCTCAATTGTGTTATGAAGAAAGATTCCTACCCCCTTCCGCAGATTGATGACATGTTAGATCAACTTGGAGGGTCATATTTTTCTGCCATGTTTTTGATATTGGGGTACTGGCAGATTGAATTACCAGCGGTGGAACGCAAAAAATGAGCTTTAATCACTTTTAAGGGGTTATTTAATCCTACACTTATGCCACAGGGTTTGTGCATCGCCCCAGCTACATTACAGCGTGCTATGGATACGATCTTAGGTGTTTTGAAGCTGTCCTGCGTTTTAGTTTACCTTGATGATATCAACATAATCTTGCAAACATTTAAAGAGCATCTTTACCACCTGGAACAAGATTTCTGATGACTTGCCAATGCTAATATCAAAATAAAGCCTTTGAAGCGTCATTTTCTAAAAAAAACAACTGGAATATCTTGGGTTTGTGGTGGACTCAAAAGGGCTTAAACTGCAGCCAGTGAAGGTGGAAGTTATAATAAAGATGAACCAGTCAGGTAATAAATGAGATATCCAAGTGTTTTTGGGATGGTCAGTTATACCAGTGGTCTTTCCTAACTTCATTTGTATTGGGGGCACCAATCTTTGAGTTGTTGAAGAAGAATGCCACTTTTGACTATATGGAATGATGCCAAAACGCTTTTGATGTCTATTGGACCGTGTTGGCGAGTGCATTCATTTTGCAATACCCCAACTTCAAAAACAATTCTTATTACAAATATATGCATCACTTTCCACCGTAGGGGCAGTATTATCTCAGAAGGATGATGATGGCGTAGAGCACCCTGTCGCGATTTTTAGCCAAAGCTTGAACTGTCATGAATGAAATTACACTGTGACTGAGCGGGAGTGCTTAGTAGTAATATATGCATATAAACAGATTTTGGTATATCTCCATGGGGTAAAAGTCCAAGTGGTAACGGATCATGCATCTTTGTGTTGGGTGAAAAATCTCCATGAACTGGAAGGATGACTTGATAGATGGGCGTTGAAGCTCCAAGCATATGATTTCAAGTTTGTACATTGGCTGGGAGCAAAACACCAAAATACATACTGTATTTCATGGCTACCAACGGTTGCTATTAATACAGATTTGGCTGACATTATGTATGAGAAGATGGTGGTGGAAAGATACCACGATGAGACGCCACAAGTAATCAGAGTGTCAGATGGCTTAGACAGGATACCTTCATATGCGACGGGGATCTATATAAGTAGATTGAGGAATTGACGCTGAGTTTCCCTAAACCCTCCGCCAGGCCAGCAATTATATTAGATGCACATAGGGCAGTAGCTCATGGAGGGTTGAATAAAATGCTGGAGTTCTTGCGACCCTGTTACTATTGGGAGAGCATTACAATGTGCTTGATATGGTTGCTTGCTGTCATCAGTGCCAAGTGTAGAAGCCTTTCCATAAGAAGACCACCTACCAGCTGGTTAATCCTCGTTTTGTATGGCATACAGTATCCCTGGATGTGGTGGGGCCTTTGACAACTGGCGCTAACTGATCTAAGTACATAATCATAGCAATTGACCATTTGATGTGATGGGTGGAAGCCAGGGCGATTAATGATTTGGAGGCGGTCACTACCGCCAGATTTATTATGGAGTGTGTTATACAGCGACATGGCTGTCCACAGTTCATCTTACCGGAAAATGTAACCAATTTCACTTCACATATCCTGCCCAAGTTGAATGAATTGATGACAATCTGCAGGTTCTTGACTACACCCTACCATCTGGAATCCAATGGAATGGTGGAATAGGTCAGCAGAACATTGATAAACATACTCTGCAAGCTTGTGAAAGATTGACCCTCTGAATGAAGTACCCTCTTACCCACAGCTGTCTTCGCATAGAATATCAGCTACCATTTGGCCACTGGCAAGAGTCCTTTACAACTGCTATATGGTAGACATCCAGCTTTACCTGCCCTGCTTTACTCTTGTGTAGAGGATACTGGCGGTGTGGAACTGCAGCATTATTTGACCAATATAATTGAGACGCTGATAAAACTACAAACGGAAGCATATTCTACCAATTTGGCTAAGAAGATTTGCGATTAGGTGGCTGACCAGAGTAGACGTAGTGAAACCCCACAGTTTGCTGTAGGAGATAATGTCTTGTTCCAAGACCAACATGGATTTGGACGGAAGAACATGCTTGCTAACATTTAGAACAGGCCATTTAAAATAATTGAGAAGACTGGTATTAACCCTGCACCATTAAGGAACCTGCGGGTGGTCAGATTATCATCCAAGTTCATGTGAAGTTCCTCTAAGCATAAAAGCAATAGGAGCTTATAATCCAGTCAAAGGAGGGCAATGTCAAGAAATTGATATGACTGGACAATAAGCTATACATTCTGGCGGATTATAAATTAGAGTCGAGGTGAGCCTTGATATTGAGTGGAAAATATTGATGTGAATCAAATTGATTCTAGACTCAAAAGTTCAGCAAATTAAAGGAATTTTTGTGAAACCTTGAGATAGACAAAAAAAATCCTATAATGGAATGAATAGAAGATTACTAAGCAGAGGGTGGAGTTGACCCAGAATACTAAGATAAGAGTTGAGCGGAAGGACAAAAGGAGGAGGTTTTTTCAGTAGTCCACAGATAAGTTCTGCATTTTTATATTATAATAAAAAGTGTCAATTGGGCGATTGCTCCATATCTTATATATCGGTTTTTATTAGAGACAGCGATCTGCATATTATCCAATTCTGTTGCTCATTGGTTAATACCCTGTGCAAACTGGCTCAGTGAATTTAACTCATATCACCAGAAAGTTTAAAATCCACTCTTTAATCACTCTTGGCCTCTATGTCCACCTCTAAAACTTCTTCAAAATAATTATAATAGTGTTTAGAAATGTTCATTCCATAGTCATCGACTTCATAAAATTGATGATAGGGAGATTATCTATGTTGGGGTACTTGATAAGGGAGAATTCTTTTGACCTATTAAATGCTCCGCTAATTGTAGCTAGTATGGTGATAATAAGGAAATGGTCATCACAACCACTGATGCTAATGAGTGTGACCCCTTCATAGGCTATATATGGTTTTTGCAGTAAATGGATATTTTTAGATTACCAATGTTTAATAAGAAGTTTATCTTGAAGTTTTTATTCAAAGTAGATAACAGGATAACCCAGTGTTGCAAAAACAGACTAGATGGATTCCTCACATAGTTTTTTAAAGTTGGGTTGAGATCAGTTGGGGCTGGCGGGCTGATCTAACACCTAGTTTTGATGATATGTTAATAAGTATGTGCTGATTTTTGCTCTCCATAGGGTTGGGTTGAGCTATTATGATGAATTCTGCTGAGTTTAAATTTATCAGGGATTGTCCCTGATGGCATATTAATGCTATTTTAGTCACCAGCAATTTACACTGAGGATGATTGCTCAATTATTTTATTTAATTAGTAGCAACTCAACACCGGTGACTGGAGCTGAGGATGTTAATATTATTATTATGAATTAATTTTGATAATTGAGAGTTTGACGTCGAGGTATTTGGGGTCACTGGCGATTGATGCCAAGGATGATCCAATCATGTACTATTTTGGGATTAACCGGCAACTTATGTGGAGGATAATCATATTGCCAGCAGAATTTCAAGGTTTCTAATATGAGCATGAGTGTTGACCATTACGCCACCTAGAGTTCTGAATTACCAGAAACTGAAGGCTGAGGATATTTGAGCTTATCTATAATGATAATTAGTATATAATTAACTGGCGACTGATACCAAGGATGAGCCGACCTAATAATTGGTGTTTAAGAAGGACCAATTAAGAGGGAATGAGTGCTGGAAGAAGGCTGGAGATTGAGTATATTACTGGTGATGAATATCAATGTGTTTTGATAGGTGGGCAGTGGATTTCCAGAATAATGACAAAGTATAAATAATATAATTTCCTCTTAAAAAATCTCCCTTTCGCCCATCTTTATTTATTGTTAGTTTGAAAGTGTCTAGGTTGGTAAAGGTTGGACTGGAGATTTTTAGGTAGATATGGGGTGATACATCTGTAGTGGCCAGCTCAGCCAACTCCAATACCTCAACCCTACAAGAAACTCCCAATGAAAGCCTGGCCAACTGGCCACCAACAACGAAGGGCTGATGGCCGTCATCCATGAGGGTGGTGTATCTAGGGAGCCAGACCGCCCAATATGAGGGACAGACTTGCCAGTGCACACCCAAGAATTGCTGGCGATTGGTATTGAGGGATAAGGAGCAAGGTGTCAGGCTGTCCAGGAAGGAGGCTGAGGATCACCAGTGCACTCCCAAAAAGGGGCCAACGTCGCTCAGGCAAAGTTATTGGTCTGCTGGGTTGGTGGGTTGGACGTGGACTTGTAGAGGTTGGTACGCCTATGAAGGTGAAACATCATGGGCCAGCAGTCCTCATGCTTTTTGGCCTGTCACATCAGTGGAGCCTGCTGTAGCATATTGTAAAACTCGTGACTCCCAGCATCCTACTAATGACAGGGCGTTGAATTGATATACTTGATATTTGGGAAGATAGGTCTTGATAATATACTTTGTATTATTAAATTTGAAGTTCTGATTTACTAAAGCGCCATGGTTAATACAGATTTATTCTCAAGGCTTCAAAGCTCATTTAGGCCATCAGAATATACTTTGATAATTCGTCACTTGGCAGCCCAATTGTAAGCACTTTATATACCATTTTGACCAAAGAATCTGCTCATTTTTTTCACCTATGGAAAGCCTTGTGTGTAATTTTATCCAATTGGTGATGCCCTCTAAAACTAAATCATTTTCAAAGTGATGCTTTATTTAATATTTAACAGCTAACTTGTTTGAGCTGGGGCAACCCAATAAACTTTTACCATCGATCAAGAATTATAGTTCTAACCTGATTCCTTGATCTTACCTAAAAATTTACCTGTTTCTGCACAAAACGGTATAGAATAATATACTCAATCTCCAGCCTTCTTCCAGCACTCATTGTTTTTAATTGTTGATGTCTTAAACTAGGTATGACAGCGGCCATCCAACGCTCATTAAAGTTATAGCCAAGTTCTTGATCTAAATTATTGGTAAAACTCGTGGATATGTTTCCTCCTTGGGATGGTAAGGGCGTACTGTTATATGCAACTATATAGCCTCAACTGAGACCATTACATTGCCCTTCCTTATAAATAAAGGGGCACACTCCGCTTAGAGGATTTTACTATGGTGTAGTCCTTGTGTGGCATTACAGCTTTATTGTTATAACGGCATTCATATTAGATGGGAGAAGAAAAAAGTACCTAAAGACTTTTATTATGAAATATATAAACCAATTTGCAGTTGTTAATCAAACTTTATATGACCAGATATTCTAATATGCTTGTTACCCTTTTCTTGACACCCATTCAAGACCACATTTAACTCTTTATGAGCCTAGGTTCTTTTAAGCTTCATATTCTGGGGTACCTTCTGCTTTGATAGGGTAATTTCCTTTGGTTTCTTTCCTTTAAAGGGAGAGAGAGTCAGCGTTAAATGATGCATAAATCTTCCAACTTGGTAAGTTCAAGTAAAATACCCTCTCAGATTTCTCCTTACTCAAGGTGTAAGCCTTGTCCTGGGGAAAAGGTTGACTTATACTGCTGTGCGGGACTTGGATTTTAAGCTACTCAAATAATCTCATAAGTCTCAAATTAGGGTTTGAGCTTACATCATCAATTTAGGTTCAGCTTTGGAGTATTACTTAAATTACTCCAAATTTGACTAATAATTATTTTAATATTATTCCTAAATAATTTACTAATTTCAGGACCACATTCACACAACTCCATCGTCTGTGGCTTAAAGCTTCCAATATCTTCATCAGCTGTTTATTCTGGAAGCTAGCAAGTTGGACCTTTAGCCTGGAATATTGGAAGAGCACTACTTAAGGTTAATACTAATTTAACTTATGCTATGAATCTATCACCAGAAGATCAATAATCTCAACTGACCTTTCAGGTGGGACGTGATGAAGGAAAAATCATGTTGGAATCAATAATGATTGATGAATTACTCTTTGACATTCCCAATGAATCATGATTCCCCTTATACTTTTAACAGTAATATAAATAGTACTGACTTATTTTAAATTTACTTTTTTAGCGAATAGCTTATATTACTTATTTAGTATCTAGTTTGAGTATATTCTAATGAATAAGGTCTCGTCCATCTCTGCGTTTTATAAAGCCCCTGTCCTCTCATCTGATAAGATGCACTAAGCCACCTAAAATCAGCCACTATGTCATGCTTCCCAGCATTAGCACCTGCAATTGCAACTGTCAGAGATGCAACATCTGGTGCTCACTACAGGGGCGATTCAAAGGCGCACCCTAAGGAGATGTCTTCACCTTTGGACAAAAACATTAAATCTACCATGAGAGCTCCAGATTATATTCTTCTTGCTTACCTCCTCTAAAATAGCCATGACACAGTAACTATAAGGACCAACTTTCCAAAAAAGATCCTTTAAGTTTGACCCAAAAGATTTTATGCACTTCAGAACTCCCAGTCAGCTGAATCCTTTTATTGACCTGTTAAGAACGTCTAAAGAACTTGAAAAATATGTTTTTGAGCCAAAATGCCAGCATCATAAATTAAAAAGATTAATGAAAGCAATAATATTTTGAGGATTAGGCATCACATTTCAGGACGATGTGGGATGCTGTAACGATCAGTTTCATGTGAGATGGTTTCCTAATCATAAAAACCATAGGGAATTCCATTTTGCACTATGGTTGCATGGCAGATTTCAAATTTCAATTTTAAAAAAGTTGAGGCAATCGTTAATTTTTAGTTAAATTTATTAAAATTCAATTTAGTTTCTGGTCATCCGTCAACACTGAGATTGAAAAGCTCCAAGCCTAAATTTAATAATAAATTTAACTTTAAGGTTCACTTTTTCAGCTGCAGGTAGCAGCGTCCAAATCCCAGTTTGGAGTTCTAAATGGATACACCCCAAATTGTGCTACCAATAATAAATTATCTGTTTGCTTGAATATTTTAAATTCGTGAAGAAGTTAGCTTTATTTATTAGTGTGACTAATGAAGGAACCTGTTCTGATGCCTTGGGGTTACTAAGTAGTATGTAGGTTACTCCAGAGATCCCAAAGGTGATGAGATCATATTGGCCCCCATACCTCAGCCAAGTGGGACAATGGAGTTTTCAGAACAATGCAAGTTTTCCAAGTGCGTTCAGAGAAGGAGCTATTCCTTTAAATCTGTGAATCACCTAGATTGCCATTAGTTCAAGGCAGCTCTAATTTGGGCATGTGGTTGATTTAATGATGCAACGTTTGGAAAATTGGGTTAATCTGCACGTTACATTACTCCAAACTCATTTTTGTTAGATAGGTGAAGACCATTGTCCCAAGCATACCCAACCTTGTCGCCTATTCCACCAGTTTCTTCTCCCTCTGTTGGGGTAGGGGGAGGTTGGGGATGCTATTTAGACTGGTGGCGGTTGAGGCCTTTTTCACCCACCAGGAGATCTCCAGGGGAAGCGTTGATGCGTTCTGTGACCTCTAGCTTTTTCATTATTATTCTCCTGCCTCCAAATTTTAAATGCTACCCAATGTAAGTGGGGCCATGAGTTGCACCCACACTGGTTGAGCCAATGGGGCTTTCCTTTTAGTGAGGGGTAATGTAACAATCAGTTTCATGTGAGATGATTTTGTAATTTCCAGAACCATAGGGAATTCCATCTCATGCGATGGTTGCATGGCAGATTTCATTTTAGATTTTTTACTTTAAAATCAAGTCAATTGTTAGTTTTTTTATTGAACTCATTTAAATTTGATTTAGTTTCTGGTCGTTCATTGACGCTAGTATTGAAGGGCTTTCACGACTAAATTATTTAATAAACACAACTTCAAGGTTCATTTTAAAACCTGCAGATAGCAGCGTCCAAATCCCAGTTTGGAGTTTTAATTGGATACACCCTGCATTGTGCAACCAATAATAAACTATCTATTTTCTTAGATATTTTAAATTCGTGAAGAAGTCAGCTTTATTTATTAGTGTGACTAATGAAGGAACCTGTTCTGATGCCTTGGGGTTACTAAGTAGTATGTAGGTTACTACAGAGACCCCAAAGGTGATGAGATTAGGTTCGCCTCTGTACCTCAGCCAAGTGGGACACCAGAGTCTACAGAGCAATGCTGAGTTTTCCCAAGTGTGATCAGAGTGGGAGCTATTCCTTTAAATTAGTGAATCACCTAGATCGCAATTAAACTGAGGCAACTCTAATTTGGGTGTGGTTAATTTACTGAAACAAAGTTTGGAAACTTGGGTTATTCCTCATGTTACAGATGCTGGAAGAGAATAAGCTTTTAACGATTTCACTGAGCGGAATGATTATTGGACATAAAGCCTGTCTACTTTGTTGAAAAAGCTACGTTCAAGCTTATTTTAATTTTAAAAAAAAGAAACTTGCCAAGCTACAACCCATCCTCCAGTCAAAAAGAGAAGATCAAATCAATCAGAATGCTCAAATTTTAGTAAAATCAATTAATTTTAGTACTAACACTAATATCTATTTAGGTAGTGGAAACGAAATTACCTTATTGATGTCATTTTCTACTCTGCTGCAGAGCATAAAGTGGAAACAAAGCTTATAGTTAGTTTGGGCCCAAATGTGTCAAGTGACAAATAAAACTTAGTCAGCGAGCATTGACAATGCCAAACCAATGGAATTGGGAGAAGTCGAGAATTAATATCTTAACTCAATGATGGGATTAAGCCTTAAGAACCCCATGGAAACTCCAATCAATTTGGGACAAGTCAAGAGCTAGTTTTTAAACTTGACAATGAAATTAAGCCTTCAGAGCCCCATGGAAGCCCCAAAGATTATCAGTGCATCAAAATGCAAAAAGCTTGGACAAAACACGTGAGGCTTACCTTCTTGCAAGCAGTGACAATTTCGCTGACTCCTTGCTGGCAAGTCTGTCACCCAACGATTACAATGGATCTCCTTTTAAGGTTGGTCCATATATTAATAAAATATATTATCAGGCTTACCTAGTTCAGCCCTCAGCTTGGGACAATGCCGTTACCAACAAACCTGAGAATGAAATTAATATGAGTGGTCTGAAATAGAAGGCTGAAAGATTGATTAATTTCAAAAGTCAAGATTATACCATGGAAAGGCATTCAAACTGTCTCAACCAGCAAGGCATTGCCCACGGAACGTTCTGAGCCAGGCTTTTTCCACAGAGTTGTTAACAAGGTTGTAAGCTCAAATTGAGCTGTGACCCGCAGATTGCATCAAGATGGATTATGACGCCAGTCCTGAAAAACAGGGCATAAAATTAAATTGAGTGGCCTTAAATCTAAGGCTGAGGAATTAATTAATTCAAAAGTTGAGAAATTACCTCAAGATGGCCAAAGACCGTCTTCCCAATCAGACAGTCATGCTCCAAGCAGACTGCACACAAATCCGCTGGTGGCAAGGCACCCCATAAGCAACTCGCCACCAAGGTGCTCACAAGAGTGCGCATGCTGTTGGTGGTGTCAAGAAGCCTCATTATTTTAGACTTGGAACCATTGTACATCACAAAATTATGCAATACTACAAAACTGATATACATTTCTAAGCCTCTGCTATCGCTACCCTTAAAGAATCTGCTGAAGCCTACCTCATTGGGCTTTTTGAGGATACCAAGAGGGCCCTTGCCAAAAACAAAGAGGAGATCTCATTGTACAGCTTCAAGATAGTCAAAATGAAGATGCCCTTAAAGAGCTTTCACAACAAGCTGCTGGAGGACAAGATGAAAATTGGGAACCTAGGCTTGAAACGCCATACAAAATCATTTTGAGGTTTACCATGACATTATTGATGACCTATCCACCATGCTAGGGACAAGATTTACCCTCTTGACTCTGAATCACCTTACTGAATTATAATCAGTAAATAAAGAAACTTATTGACGGTAACAAATTTCAACCGTTGTTAGCCTATTATGTCGCCACCAAGCAGATCATTACGCCCAACTCTAAAAGTAAGGTCATCCAGTTGAAAGAACTTTAAGTACGTGCACCTCATTCACACCGTTGTTGTCCACTCCTGGCTAGCTCCCAAATGAAAATTTCGCTGTCCTGACTCATCCACTTTAACAAATAACCCTCATGGCTCCATCCTACTTTGTCAGGTTAATCCAAAGCACTTTCTTATTCTTTCCATCAATACAGAACCTCCAGCCAAAGCCCCATTTCCTGCCACAATGCAAACATGAGCAATAAGGAGTCCAAAAGCTTTGAGGCTACTAAAATATGAATCTAAACCTGCTTCTGTTGAACTCATCTAATGACAATTACTTGGCATCAGCTCTTCTCAAGATAAAGACTCAGTGTGGCCTCTTGCCCTAAAAAGAGCTGGCTTGAACCTTGAACAACTGTCATCCTATAAACATTTTCAAGGCCCGAGCATATGCATCAGTCAAAGGAACATGATAAAATTTACCAGCCAAATTACACCAAAGATATATTGCAAAAACCTCAACAATTCATAAGGCCAATTATCTTTGCAGAACCCAAGACTTACTCCCTTTGGACAAGGCTTGAGGGGGGTTTTCTTGAGATTCTCCCTACTCAAGGTGCAAGCCTTATCCTGGGGAAAAGGTTGACTTAAACTGCTGTGCGGGGCTTGGGCTTCAAGCTACTCAAATGATCCCATAAGTCTCAAATTAAGGTTTGAGCTTACATCATCAATTTAGGTTAAATTTGGAGTATTACCTAAACTAATCCAAATTTGGTTAATATCAATTTAATATTATTTGCAAATAAATTACCTAATTCCAGGACCACATTCACACAACACCATCACCTGAGACTTAAAGCTCCCAATATCTTCATCAGCTGTTTATTCTGGAAGCTAGCAAGTTAGACCTCTAAACCTGGACTATTGAAAGAGTTTCTGCTTAAGGTTAACAATAATTTAACTTATGCTATGAAACTATCACCAGGAGATCAAGAAGCTCAGCTGACCTTCCAGGTGGGACGTGATGAAGGACAGACCAGGTGGAAATCAATAATGACTGATGAATTACTCTTTGCCATTCCCAATGAATCATGATTCCCCTTATACTTTCAACAGTACTATAAATAATACTGACTTATTTTAAATAAAGTACTTTTTCAGCAAATAGCTTACTACTTATTTATTATTAAGTTTGAGTTTAATCTAGTGAACGAAATCTCATCAATCTCTACGTCTTCTGAATCCCCTGTTCTCTCAGATGAACGTTATGCACTAAGCCACCTGAAGTTAGCCACTATGTCATTCTCCCCAGTGTTAGCACCTGTGAGCGCAACTGGCAGAGTTGCAACAAACCATTATTCTACACCTTCTTAATGGGAAAAGGTCAGACTTGATTATAAGACAGGTTCTGACATGGGGTCTTAAATGTGGATTTTTGGTATCTACCATTACTAAGTACCCAAATTGATAGTTAGGGACCACACAGATTTTTTATTGTCCAATCGCTTGGCATCGTTTGTTGACTTAGTTAACTGCTTCTGCGCTTGTTAGTGGATCTTAAAGATATGGGGATTAAATCAACTCCCACTGGGATATTACTGTGAATCTTAAGGGCAATAGTGAATGTGGGATTGTAACATTAGTTACATTTTCATAGGAGTCCCCCTTGACAAATGAGTGGATTGTTATAAGAAAACTAGGATAATGAAAGGTCAACTGCTCATGTATCCTGAGTTACAGTAGCATAGCACCAAAGTTCATTTTGAGCAACTAGTTCATTCCCTTAGTCTGAACATTGGAATGAAATGGTAGGCCAATGACCTATAATGCTTAATTTTAAGATGTCACATAGTGCCTCACAGAACTTTAGGGTATATTGTGGCCCTTGATTGTTAAATACTTCTTGTGGTACCCTTAACATTGAGAAGAAATGAGGTACATATAGCCAAGGTGTAATCTTGGGGAGCAATCCTGCGGCTTAATCAGGAGGAGTTCCCATTTTGCACCAAGAAGGGGATGAAGCCAGTTGCTGTCCCTCTCGTTACCATGTGCAACCTAGCCCATGTGGTAGATGAGAGGTGGGTGATGGCGTACCCCTTGAGAATCGCGTTCTTTTCCCATGCCAATCACCCATAAGTTTTCCTTAAAATTTTGGGAGTGTGGTGAAGTGTCAGCAGCTAGGGGCCATCGCCAGCAGAAGGTCAGAAGTGATTCTCACCCGTAAGAAGTTAGCTCTACTGGTTTAAGTTTTGCTGATAAAAATTAAATCAATATCTGAAGAAAAATTAATTAAGTCAGTTTTGGACTTGAAAAACCCAACCGCCGTTCTCCTTTGTCACTGGTAGTCATGAGCCTATCCCTGATAAGTACATGCACAATAAACCCCTTCTTTACACAATGGTACCAGCCATATGTGGCCTAGCCATAGGCGCACCCAGTCGCCTGCTAAAAAAGCGCTGCTGATCCACAAGAGAAATTGTGCTGTAGAATATTAGGTAAAAATTTTGAGCCTTAATTGGTTGGCCAGTCCTATATCAATCTGGCGTCTTAGAGAGTTTATAATGCCAATCTGACATAGACAAATTGCATAATCATTCCTGACAGTAAATGAAATTATTTTGTTCCCTATTTTTGGTGAGCTTATAAAGCAGCAGACCCTTACAGGTTCTGCTGGCACTCAATTTTCCCCTTTCCGACCTTTTAGTTCCAATAAAAAAGATCCTTAAAAAATAAAATAAATTTTTTAAATTTTAGCAGTATTACAGACATTTAGTAACTATGATCGCCAATTTTATAAATCTCTGGCTGGTGCTAGTGGATGCCCTACTTTTTTCATCCCATAAGATGGATGGCTATATTGGAGGTATTCTGGCTGGTGCTCTGGTTGGTCACTCACCCTGAGTTCCAGGCCAGTCATATAATTATCAGCACGCTTCATGACACAAACTATGTCTTAGGCTAATTTTGATATCAAACAAGGGATGAATATAATGTATACATATAGTGAACTACTACTATGATGATCAAGTCAAAACATTGAATATCAGATAGTCCCATTATGAAGTTTTTAGATTTTTGTTCTACTGGCCTTCTGCTTATTGGAGCAGGTGTAGGAGGCATATTAACAAGCCAACCCAATTTTAAGTAATTGCATTTGAGACAACATTCTACCCATATATGGACATCCTTCATGAGTCCACTCTAGTCAAATTCTCAACTGACCAACAAAATGCACATTTCTCAAGACCAGTTGTCTTTGGTTAGGGACCAAGATGTTTACTTAAGATGTGGGAACACAGGACAGCAGGAACCCATACTCAATCATGGAAGTAAATCACCCTATGCTTTTGGGAATACCAACTGTAAGGGGCATTGCCAGTATCAATTTTAGCTAGCAGGTCATGACCTATGGGGTCAGAGATCTGTGCAGCCATGACCACATCGAGGAGAAAGCCTTTAGTCATGTGATGTTTGGAATAGTTTCATGTGAGTTGAATTTGATCAGGAGGTATGGAGTAACTTAAGGATATTGGAAAGTTTAATTCAAATGGAGTGGGTTTAGAAACAGGTAGTGATGAAGCAAACATGGCAATAGTAGTAGTGACTTTGTAAAGAGTTGATTGGTGGAATCTGTAAAGCTAGTTCAGTATCTTCAATTAGTCCATTATTCAAGGGGTACTTTTTTTAATATTGTCATAATAGCGGCAAGTAAAGTTTAGACCAGCCTGCCAGTCTGGATGTAAAAACACTCAAAAGGCAATACCAAATGCCAGGGGCGCTGCTTCTTGAATGACGTTTTTTAAAGTTCTGTGAGAAACTTAACCAGCGAGCGCCAATGGGTCGTTATTATAAATAGCAACCTGGCAACGGACCAGACAGTCATGGCCCAGGGCCCATGGGTCTGGGTGCTGGTAAAAGTGGGATCAGTTTGGGTGGTATGAATCTCGTCATAAGAAAAAAATTGAGTTTGGGGTATGAAATTTTTTAATTTAAAATAAAAAAATTGATTGTCACTTTTCTCAGTGAGACACAACTGCTTAAATAGACAATTGGAATGGGGGATAGCTTGGGAAAGCGCGGTATTGAGGCCCTCAATATTTGGCCTAATCTGGCAAACCTGAGTGAGGGGGAGAAAAAAACTTAATATGAACCAACTTTGAAGTTATCAGCAGTGGGCAAGTCGCTGTCAGTTCATCTTTGGATGCCCAAATTGTGGATTTGCCGCATTTCCAACAGTTAGCATGATGGCGTCTCGCCTGATGGGCAACGGGTACCTCCCAAGGCAACCCCAAGTAGGGTTGGTCCCAAGAGGTCAGGAACGGGTTCAGGGCGCCCAATCCGCCTGCGCCCAGTTGCTTTGGCGTCCATTTGATCAAGCGGTATTTTTTGGATGGGGATTTTGATACTTTTGGGGAGGGTTCTGAACTGGCAGCAATTTTTGACTATGGCCCAATGCCATCATCAAGTTCTACCTAAAATTCAATATTGGACGCTTTTTTATAAAAGGTATATGCCCATTGGGCCTTGTTCTTAATATTTTCAGGGAGGGTTCCAAACTGGTGACAACTTTTGACAACGGCCTAATGCCAACGGTGAGTGTTACTAAATCTTAGACATTTACCACTTTTTCCCTTAGATTTACACGCCCATTGGGCTTTGTTACTAATGATTTACAGTTTTAACTATAAAGGCCAAAGACTCATCGCTGTTAACCATAATTGGCCCCTTTGCCCATGAGGATACCAGTTCTTTGCCAACTTGCTACAGATCCCCTCAATTCGCCATTCTAATTCTCAGGGCTTAAGACCTTGGGTTGGAAGTAGGGCCCTCAAAGGGTAAGCAGTGACCCGCCGCTTGTCCACCAAATTAGCAAGGTCGCCATGAGAGATAAGGGGGGCCACCGGCTTTCTTGGCCCCTTCTTTGATGGGAAAGGGAACATCACCCAATCCAAACAGAGGGGGCGCTCCCTGGACTTACATTACCCTTCCCTTTTGCTAAAGGGGGCGTCTCCACTTGGGAATTGAGCAAGGGCCACATTCTTATGGGCCTTGGGCAATTTAATTGCCATTAGCATGGCAATTTTTGGGGAGAGCGGGGAGCATCTGGGTGGGTGGCATGGATATCTTTGACAAGCACCAAGCAGTTGGCACGGTCCTGCAAGCCAACACAGCTATTTTCATAGGCTGGATAACCTTTACACTTGACTAAATATTAAATTAAATGCCATAATTGTCAAGAGGACAGGATGCCCTAACTTCAGCTTCCTCTGCATCCTTGATCACAATGGGCTCAGGGTCTGATAGAATTGCCCCTTTGCTTGGAAACATCTGAGAAACATGGAAGACTGGATGTTGCTTCCAGTGGGTAGCGATTTAAACAGGAGGCACCATTTCCCAAATCTTCTTTCAACAGATGGGGGCCTGAGCGCTTGCTTATGAATATATGATGGCACCTGCATGCGCAAGTGGTGCGTGTCAGGCATAAAGTAGGATCCTTCCTTTATTTTGTGTGCTGGGAGCCGTTTCCAATCTTCAAACCGATTATAATCGCTTATTGCCTTAGTTAAGTGCTCATGAACCAAGGACTGTGTGACCCAAATGTGCTGGTCATGTTTAGCTGCATCCGGTACCTCTGTGTGGAAGCATGGGCCAACCAAGAATGAAAGGTTATACCCCAAGCTAACCTCATATGGGGAGAAACCCATGGACGCATGTGTTCTGTTGTTATATGCAAACTGGGCGTGGGGACGGTCATCCGCCCAGGTATCCTGAGCGTCTGCAGCGTAGCACTGCAGGTGTTGTTCCAGGATATGATTGACCCCGTTCAGTTTGACCATCTGACTGTAGGTGGTATACAGTGGAATGAAAAGGTGTGATCTTCAAGATTGCCAAGAGCTCATTCCAAAACCACGCCGTAAATTGGGCCCACAGTTGCTGACAATCTCTTGAGTGAGTCCAAACATAAGAACACATGGCGCATGAAGATATGGGCAGTTTCTTTGGAAGTAATGGCGGAGGAGCATGAGATAAACAGGGAAAATTTAGTGAAGCGGCCTACGACCACCATGATTGCTGTAAACTCCTTGGAGATGAGGAGCTCAATAATATATCCATAGATACTCATTTTTCTGGGCCCTCTGCCTGCTGCAAGGGATTTAAGAGACCATTCCTAGCAGAATGGTCTGACTTGGCCCATGCACAATTTACACAGTCCTCAATCCACGCTGGGACATCCTTTGACAAGCCTGGCAATTATAGATTCACTTAATTAAATCAATGCACCTCTTATTCCCTGGCTGACCTACTTCTGGAGGATCATGATGAGCTTGAATTACTTCAGCTGAGGAAGGGGAGAAACCCACACCCACAATCAATATTGGATGAGCCCCTTGGCCAGAGAATAAAGGGAATGCTTGGAAAAATGGAGGTAAAACTGCTCCAAAAGTTCCACCCCTTCCACACATGCTGTCTGTGCGTCTAAGACCCACAAAATCAAAGGCGCTTCTGAAGCAAGATCTGCTGCCAAAACCGTTGGAGGAACAAGGGCCAAGGTTTGAGTGGGGGAATGACCGTGACAAGATATGCCTCATCTGAGTCAGCTGGACAATGTGCGGGGTTATGGCTTAGAAAATTGGGGAGTACATTTAACCTCCTTTCACAAATTCGCATTTTGATCAAAGCTGCAAAACCCTGGTATATTTTGGCCTGCTGGTGTACCAACAGCTGTGGCTTGTGGAAGTAAAGAAGAGCTTGGTGGTCCGTTTGCACAGTCAACTATTGTTGAGCGCCCTGCAAGAGATACCGCCAGTGGGTTAAGGCCCACGCCATGGCTGCAAACTCCTTTGTTGTAGATGGCCCAGGATTGCTCAATGAAAGAAAACTTGCGGGAAAATAAGCAACTGGGTGTTCCAACCCATCTTACTCTTGGAGCAAGACATCCCCTACCGCGGCGGAAGATGCATTGCATGCTATGATATAGGGTTTTGAGGGGTCCGCATGCTTAAGGATGGGGTGCGACAAAAACACCTCCTTAATTAATTCAATGCCTTCTGGCACTTGAGCGAAAGAAAAGGGGACGTTCTTGCCAGTGAGTGTATGGGAGGAGCGGCTAGCTGTTAGAGCGCAGGGAAGAACTTTTTTAGGAATATTATGGTACACAAGAAGCTTTCCAATTGCTTCTGAGTCGTGGGAGCTGGCCACTCATAGATGGCATCCAGTTTTCTTGGTGGGATGGCGTACCCATCTTTCAATGTGAGATTGCCCGAAAAAGGTAACTTCTTCCCAAGAAAACTCACATTTTGATGGAGTGCAAACAAGCCCGCCTTATGCGGAGCAGCCACTACTGACTTCAAGTCCTTTGCATGTTGTCAGGAGTAGGGGAGTGGGCCAGGATATCATTGATATATGCAATCATGCAGGTGAACCGGAGATCACCTAGCACACTATTGATCATCCTTTGGAATGTTGCGGGCGCATTATTAATCCTGAAAGGCATCACTTGAAATAGGAATATGCCTCATCTTGTCCAGAGAGCGGTAAACAATTCCTGACCTTCCATCACACAAATTTGATTATTAGCATTGACTAGATTAAGTTTTGAGAACACATGGAACTTGGCAATTGCATGGCCAATCATCTGATCCAAAGGCAGTGGGTAGAGGTCATGAACCATGATATTGTTGAGGTGGTTATAATCCACGCAGGGACAAAGAGAGCCATCTGTCTTCTTGGCAAAGACAATGAAAGAGGAAACAGGTTATGACTCTTTTAACAACCAACCCTTCTTGAACATGTCATCCAGACAGGCAATGAGGGAAATCTCCTCCTCTGCCATTTGCGGGTACAGTGGGCAGTTTATGTTCACCACCTGCACCATAGTCTTAAATTTCAAATCAAATTCCATATGTGGGGGAAGGCAGTTATCCTTTTTGATTAAAAATGCTCTGATAGCCCATCAAAACAGCGGGGAAATCTGGTGAAAAACCTACGAGAGATACAAAAGTTGTAACTAATCCATGGTTTGAGTCTTGGTAAGGGTATCCAATAAAGAAAACTCACCTTCCATTTGACCGTTGGAAAATGATAGTGTGTTTATTTCCCACGTAGATTCTCACATGCTACCAACGCCACCAACCCACACCCAAAACTACTGGGAACATGAGGTTAAGCAATGCCAAGAAGCAATCACAAAAACATAACTGGTGAACTGAGAAGGGTACTGGGCGCCATACTATATAGGATGGCTGGGAGGTCGACGAGGTGACCAACAGTGCTGGACCCAAGTTCAATCAAGATCCAGCTTCTGGGCCAACTCCAGACTCATGAAGTTGCCCACTGCTCCAGTGTCGACCAAGGCCTCAAAGGACACCTGGTGAGCCTAATACTAATTTTCACTGGTAACAAAAAGTAGGCGTAATTCTGTTTATTGTGTAGATGGTCATATCTGCTAACACTAAATAGATTGCAAATACAGGTGAAGCAGAGCACACTAACTCAGGTGCAGGGGTGCATTAGGACCTGGGATAAATATGGATAATTATTGAACATTAGAATAGAACCCAAGGCCAAGTTGGAAAATCTAATTATGACGTTCCCATTTTGTGGGTGGACCAAGTGGAATGAAAAAGGTAGTGGAACAATAACACCATTAAAGAACTCCTCCAAAGCCATGTGGGAACTGCTTACAGAATGAGCAATTGACCAGACACTCAACTGAAGGCAGGCTACTGACTGAACCTTCATAAGGAAGATAGTAACCACTGATACACCCATCTCGAAGAGGAAGGTGGAAATGGCTGGAAACAATGGACGGTAAATTATGTCATGATAGCGGCAAGTAAAGTTTAGACCAGCCTGCCAGTCTGGATGTAAAAACACCCAAAAGGAAAGACCAAATGCCAGAGGCGCAGCTGCTTGAACAACGTTATAAAGTTCTGTGAGAGACTTAACCAGCGAACGCCAATGGGCCGTTATTATAAATAGCAACCTGGCAACGAACTAGACAGTTTTGGCCCTCAGGGCCCATGGGTCTTGGTGCTGTAAAAGTGGGATCAGTTTGGGTGGTTTGAATCTTGTCATAAGAAAAGATTGAATTTAGGGTATGAGATTTTTATTGAATTTAAAATAAAAAAATTGATTGTCACTTTTCTCAGTGAGTTACAACTGCTTAAATAGACAATTGAAATGGGGAATAGCTTGGGAAAGCGCGGGATTGAGGCCCTCAATATTTGGCCTAATCTGGCAAACTTGAGTGAGGGGGAGAAAAAAACTTTATATGAACCAACTTTGAAGTTACCAGTGGTGGGCTGAGTCACTGTCAGTTCATATACAAATATCAAAATTGCAGATTTGCCACAGTTCCAACGTTTAGCATGACGGCGCCTCGCCCAAAGGCAAAAGATACCTCCCAAGGCCACCCTATGTAGGGGCCAATCCCATGAGGTTGGGAACGGGTTTGGGTGCCCAACCCCCCGCGCCCAGTTGCTTTTGCATCTGTTTGACCAAGTGGTATTCATTGGATGGGGATTTTGATACATTTGAGGAGGGTACCAGACTGACAAATTTTTTGATGATGGCTTGATGCCATTGGCGAGTTCTACCAAAGATTTGATATTGTACACTTTCTTCATTAAAGTACACACCTTTTGGGCCTTGTTCCGAATATTTTCAGGGAGGGTTCCAAGCTAGCAACAACTTTTAACAATGGCCTGATGTCATTGGCAAGTGTTATCAAATCTTCGACATCTACCACTTTTTCCCCTGAATGTACATGCCTGTTGGGCTTTGTTACCAATGATTTACGACTGTTGACTATTAAGGCCAAAGATTCATCACTGTTAATCATAATTGGCCCCTTCTCCCCATTCAGATGTTGATTCTTTGCCAACTCGCTACAAATCATCTCAATTCGTTATATTATTTCTCTGGATGTAAGAACTGGGTGGTATCAGGTCACTTAAAGGGTAAGCAGTGACCCACCAATTATCCACCACATGAGCGAGGTCGCCCTGGGAGACAAGGGGAGCTGCTGGCCTTCTTAGCCTCTTCTTTGATGCAAAGGGGAACAAATCTCAATCCAAATGGAGGGGGCGCTCCTCCCAGACTTACAGTATGTCCAGGAGTACAAGTGTAAAAATATTGAATTACGCAATTATTTGTGAAATCTGATGAACATTTTTGTTTTTGGGGCTGGAGCTGTCTTATTAAGGATATCAAGTTTCTGTTTATAATTTAGTCATTTATGAAGTAAAACTTTAAACGTAAAAAATTTAATAGTAAATTTATAATCCGTTATTACTTAATACTTTTCAATATCTAAAGGTTTGACAGAAACATGACGTCAAAGCAATTCTTTAGTTACCTCATTTAGGATACTTCATCTCAGTTTGTTAACCTCCAATTCAAAGGTTAAACCAGTTGTGGTTGCCATAATCAACACTCTCCATAAAAATCCTATCAAAAGACATAGGTTCATATGGGAATGTGGTTTCTTGGTTTTTTGACATCATTGGTTTTATACTTCTTTTCTGAGGGTAAGTTTAATTGATTGTCATTGGAATATGTTTTGTTATAGCCAATTCTAGCCGTTTGCCATCACAAACTCTGAACCCAGTCAAATTATGAACTTCCATCTACCTGAATTCTTGCTGGATGGTTGCATGCTTTTTACTAAAAATCCTTTAACCAACTTGTTTCTCATAATTCAGTTCCAGATGCCACACCATCCTGTGACCCAAGGTCAATCTTAAATTAAGCAAGGCTTTTAAGAATTCCTCCTATTCTAATACATTACCAGACACCCTAATGCAGAGATAAAGCTTGTCAATCCTAAGTGTAATGAGATTTATAAAACCTTGAGATTCCCACCTTTTTAAAATTAAGCCAGCCAAAAAAATCATAAACAATGTCAATGAAAGGATTTGCCATACCACTGACTGCAAAAATATTGTGACACTGAAACAAACCTCATGCCCGCCAGGCTAATATCTAACCAACTGCCTTGGCTACATGCTAATCCCAACTCTGGTAGTTCAGAAACCTACCGAGGCTAGCTACGCCTAAAGAACCATTGTTACTCCCAATTGAGGCTTGATGGGGGCTTTTTCAGGATTTGCACTATTTTTGTGAAGCATCAACTTTAGGTTACAATTTATTAATTTAATTTATTATGATTTATTATTTATTGCTATCAATATCAGTTTATATTTCATATTCAAAGCTTTATTGGCCTTAAGTTCTGAAATTATATTATTCTATTGATTGATGTTTTATTGGTCCTAAGGCCTAAAATTACTAAAACATCATATAATAAAACACTGAGCAATTTTCCACAATACGCTAAATACATCTGAACAAAGTCTAGAAAAATCACTCCAATAGTGCTCCACTGACAAATGAGATAGAGAAGAATGCTTTAACCAGCCTAGAATCCTCTTGCTATTAAGTATAAGGTTGTAATCAGTGTTTATCTCATCTATTCACCCCATTAATAACCTTATGCCACCTATAATGCCTTTTTTATATTGAATTCTTAATGACAGTTAATGGAGACCAATTACCTATGTTCCTATTATTGACCTCAGTCCAGACTTTGATAATCAATCTTAATCCACTTCAACTATGAGCTTGGACTGTGCCATCACCTCCTACACTCCTGAATTTACTTTCACCCTCATACATGGTATTCATCTATCACTCATCATAATTCTGATCTTTTCTGGTATTTTAAATAGTACTATCTTTATCTTAATTTATTATTATTAATCCTAATCCTTTATTAGTGTAAACTTTATAATTTTTTTATTGCATGAAATAGGTTTAGCAGCTGTGCCCCCAGATTTGCTATTGCAGACCCTTCTGATACAAAAGTGCCTAGCCATCGCTTTATAAAAGCCATTCTGTTTCAAAAGCCATCCCAAAGGAAAATAGTATCTCTAATTCAATACTATTTCTACTCAAGTTGTCCAACACAGGCACCTTCAAGCATCCTGTAATTTATACTCAGCTTGTTGCCAAAAGCAGCAACTCTGAGAGGTCACAATTTGTAACGTCCTTGGTTTTATTGGTAACTTGCCTAGATTTTAACTTTATTGTGGTGATTAAAGCTTGAAGCTTCATTTGGTGCATCAAAGACGAACCAAACAGTTTGAGTTATTCTATTATTTTTAGAAGTAGAAGTGTTAGTTCTAAAGACAAAACATTGCTCAGTGAAGATCTTGGTAGGGTCAGAGTGCTGTTTGAATAAAAATAGTTTTCAAGTTGCTCATTGCATTTTAACCAGACAGTATTTTAGAATCCTAGTAAACTTGATTTCTTTATGTCCCAATGCTTCATACTTTTTAATTAATTCTCCATGAATTCTTGTTTGTGGCCAGCCATTCGTTTGGGGACTACCAAAAAATTTCATAATAGCGTTCTTATTATTGCTATAGGACCAGCTTTCCTCATGTATTTGTGGCAACATTTATTCTGAAAATTTGTGTCTAGTCAATTGATAACAGTCAACGCTGTCTGGAAATCACTGTATTTAAATATGGTCATTTTTGTACCTTTTAGGTATTTGTATATAAGTTTCTAAGTTAGGATCTAGAAAATCTATTAAACAGATGTTTGCAATCTTAATAGCGGTGACATGAATTAATTGTAAAGTCATTGTTTCAGGATAATTTATTATAATTTATAAATTATAATCTAATTAGTCTTGAATTTTAATCCCATTATCATCATCCAGCAAGTTGTTGGGACTCCAATGTTTTTCTGGACTCTTATGCCTAATTTTATTACCAAATTATATAGCTCTTGCTTGGCTACTATGTATCAGGTTGAGGGTGTGTTTCCCCTTTCCTCGCCTAGAATTATCATAAATTTCCAAAAAAAAATCACATTTACATATATCAAAGCACTCACTTGGGTCTCATAACTTTATTATTTATTTATTTACTTAAGAATTATCAATATATGCAGGGTGCAAGGGGAAACCCCATGTCCTGGAACGCCACAATGGCATTTGTAAATCTACTTGGCTGAGTACAGCTGGTGTGGAAACTTGTGGCCTCCAAAATCTAGAGGTCAGTTGAGGCCTCGTGATAAGGAACTTTATAAACGCAAGATCTCAAGCCCAAATATATTAACGCAGGTGACAAAGGTTGGCTTGAGCATCTATTTAGTTCGCCTTCTCAAAACTCAGCCTGTGTTTTTAATTTTGGAATTTGTGAGCACCAATTTTGCTCATTTTCATTTTCCCGCCAGGTGATAGAGGCTGACGCAGCATTAATACCCGCCACACCTCAACCTCTTGTGGCACTTTTATACATTTAAATTGTCTTGTATGAATATTCAAAGACACACACACTTGGAGAATTACAAACTTACCTTTTCTGGTATGTTTGTGTCATGGTTTTTGGAATTTTGCCAACTACCTATTGTGCCAAGAATTGAGGTAACTCTCTTTTTAGTTTAGGTTTTCAAATGTCAAATGGTGAGCGAGGGGCTTTTTAATCGCATGCTTTACAAATTCAAGTACTCCAAAGAACACTGGAGCATTATCCCAGAGAAATGCTGGTAATTTCAGGGCGTTATAAAATTTTTCAGTGTTTTCTGGTTTGACGGTTGTATGGGGTATATGGCCGGTAACCCTCACTGTAACTGTAATACCAGAGGGTGTCTTCACCAAAATTGTAATAAAAGCATCAGGCAACTTTCTAAGGGACTGAATGCTTCCCATATTGTTTTCTTATATTTTATACAAGTCAATGTAACATAACTTTGTCTCCAACTTAGAGAAGTTATATGTGGGTTTTGGTGTATTGTATATATCTCAAAATTTTAGCATCATTCTCTCATAGTTGATAAATTATCCCAACTTTGACTATAAAGCAACTTTTAGCTTTTGATAGATCCCTTATAATGCTAGTTTTTTAAAGCAAATATATTCTCTATAAATTGCTGTTGGTCTTTGAATTTTGATAAAAATTTTCCTCCTACTTGATATCAATTCTTCTAATTTCATTAAATTGTCTAAATTTCCAGTATGAAGTTATTCTTGTTGACAATTTACAACTCATTCTACAGCTCTGGACCTCTCTCTGTATTTAAACATAATGCTCAATAACTTCTGGTTCAATATATATAGGTTCAGAAAGACTCAACTACACCCCTTTAGTGAGCACCAATATTAAATATATGGAAAAGTTTACTGCATAGGTGTTTGTACTGAAGTATAAGAATAAAGAAATGCTAATTGTATGAAGACGACTAGCCAATTGAGTCTTCTTCACACTTGATTTCAACCTCACTCAGGTATTTTCTTACAGACAGTTGATATGTACCTCACTAAAACTTACTGAGAAAAGATGAGTTAATAAAATTTATCAGAAGAGCAAAAGTAATAAAGTAGTTCAATTTTTAGATATGCTTTAATTAAATAAAAAGGGGTTTCTATAGGGATTTTGATAAGTTTGGTGATCAACGCATCTATTGCATCTCTATAGAAATGGGGTTTATTACCAACAAACTTTTCAAAAAAGAATCATAACTTTGATGAGTAAATGTTTGGTTATCATTGCAAGTCTAGATGACTTGCCTCTCCAGCTGGATTATGATTAATTTCACATAGAATCAGGAAGGGACACAAGCCCCCAGTAAAGCCCATCTATAAGGTTAGTGACCTGTCTTATGTAGTAAATGAGCGTTGGGTTACTGCACTGGCTCCTAAAGAACTCCCTCTCTACCTCAGTACCTCTTCTGATCTTCTAAAAATTATTAAAGGGGCTTTCAGGGAGGAGGTCTAGTTTAGGACCCTTCAGCAGGACCCTCAGGCCCACCCCAAGTAACACCTTGTCACTGAAGATATTCAGTAGATTGCTTCACCCCACCCAAATTTACATATATGCCCAATTCACATAATAAGTCAGCTTGAGGCTATTTTAATGGTTTGGATCGTGGATCAAACCCGCGGATCACAAAATCTACTACAAAAATTCTTACAAAATACAATATAGATAGGACAGGTCTTGGCAGAACTGATAGATTTACCCATGCAGAGAAATCCATTCATGTTTGGTAGTATTCTGCTAGACTTCTCCTCAATCTGGTGGACAGGTGGCCAAAGGATTTTGACGCCATCTAAGACATCTAATGCCTTCCCCCTCAATATTATTGCAAGTTTCCTAGGATGGTGATTAGGGTGCCCAGCAAGAGGCTTAGTAGTCACAAATTTCCAAGCTTTCTTCCACTTCCACTATATAGGCAACCACCCTCCTTAGGTTAGATTGCTGGTTTATTCTTTAACTTTCTTTCTCTTTAAATTTACTTAAATAAAAAGCAATTTTCTGTTGAACCCTTTGTTGCATGATAATCCCTCCACGCCACCTCTTTGATTTTCACCAAAATAAATGGCGATGCACACCGCCATACATGAAATGATACTGGAGATTGTTGAGCTGTCCCAATCCATGGATCTGTCATTGCTCCCCATTCTCAATAAGATAGTGGTTTACTAACTCTGTGATATTGACTGCCAATAAGTCATGCACACTGCAGATGCTGTCAACCACCTTTTTATAATCGATCTTCCCCATTTTATGTGCAACCTACACTTTTTTGGTCACAATCTGTTTTGCACTATCTATTAAAATGATCCGCCTATTTATTACTCACAGCCACGAACCTTAGAGGGGTTGTCGCCCTCCATGCCTCTCCCACCCTTGGGGGTTGTCCCAGTAAGACCTACGGTTGACCCTACTGCAGCCTTCTAGCTTGTTGTAGGGACCTTTGGTACGTTACTTAAACATATTTTCCCTCAATCAATCCATAGGAAAGAGTATTAAAAGATATTAGGGCAGCTGAACCTCTAGTATTCTGTACCATCAAATTGGATTTATCAAACTCTTTCAAAATGCTCATTCTTCTTCAAATTAGCTGCAGCCCCTGACATAATAAACCGGCCAATAACCTTTGTACTCTCCAACCTCCCCTTTGGGTTGGGTGAGGTGTTCACCTACCTAATTGTCAAGAATTCTCATCAAAATCAACTTTTAATCCAATTCCTTAGTTGAAATAATAGTGGGCTACCCTTGAACCCTACCTGTTCATATTATATGGGCTTGGAAGTTATCAAGAGGCCTCTTCTCACCTTGGCTCCTTCTTCTACAGCCCTTTCACTTCCAGCTTCCATTTATGTGATCAGGATTATTTCAAAGTTCCTATCACCTTCTGTTCTGGGACAAGCAAGATCACTTTGCAGGCGCTCCTGGATACAGGGGTAGTTGGAAATTCTATGGACCTTAGAATCGCACAAGCATTAAATTTAATCACTGAATTGGCCCCTCCGATTTTGAGCTTACCCTCTCAAATTATGAAGTGTCATGCTATGCATCAGCCATTACAATTCTTTGTTCATAGTTTCTGCTTTTATGATAGTTTCTCAGCTGTTCCAGAATTATTATACCCAGTAATCCTTGGTGTATGTTGGTGGCATTGACAAAAAGTTGATATCAAGTGGGATGTGACTTCTTCTCCCTCCATTAATAATGAGCTCAGTAGGGAATTCCCCCCAAATGATACCCTTTCTCTTGAGACCTCACTGAGCTCTATTCTACCTCCTGTTCCTATCCCTGAAAATCTTCCACTGGACTTCCCATATTTTTTCGCCCCATACATAGAAGTATTTGACATGAGCCATGCTATTAAGCTTCCACCTCATTCAGAGAATTATCTAGCCTTTCAACTTATTGTGAATCTTGTTAAGATAAATTTCCATTATACCCTCACGGAGGAAGAGGACAAAGCCATAAATGAATGGCTGGATGACATGCTTGCAAGTGATTAGATTGTATATAATTCCTTCCCCGTCGCTTCCCCCATTGTCAGCGCAGAAGGCGGATGGAACCCTGCGTCCATGCATTTATTATGGTCATGTCAATAATGTAATAGTTCCAGACCCTATCATCTAACATTGGAACAATCATTAGCTTAGTCAATTGCAAAGTAGTGAGTTTTCTCTAATCTTAATTTGGTAAATGCCTTCAATTAAGTAAGAATCAAGGTGGTACAGGAGTGGCTCGCTGCCATACACACAAAGAGGGGAATCTTTCAGCTCAAAGTGATGCCATTTAAGTTGAAGAAAGCGCCAGCAATTTTCCAGCGCCTCATAGATGATGTCCTGGGTGATCTGCTCTTCTCTTGCGCGGTTGTCTATATTGATGACACCTTAATTTATTCACCCACTCATGATAATCATGAAAAAATCTGAAAGCGTTCATGTCTGCCATCCACATGGCTGGCTTTTGCAAAGCCCTCCAAGTGCAAATTCTTTTCATGAAGTGACCTACTTAAGGAACCTAGCTTTGAAGGACGGGTAGGTTGCAACCCCATGCAAGTTAGAGCCAATCAGTCATGGCCAACCCCAACAACTCAAAGCAACTCTGGAGCTTCTTAGGGACAGTAATCTTTCTCAATAAATCCTCACTCGACTTTGCTCAACTAGCAGCTCCCCTTCATTTACTGACTGTCAAGAACACTTTATATATGGACACCTGAATGCAACATGCTTTTGGCTATAATAAGGAGGATTTTTTACTACACCAGTCCTCAGGCATGATGCCTCTTATATTGCCCTTCATTGTGGTTTGTGATGCATCTTTTCCATAAGTGCTGTGTCCTCTAATACCATAATGGGGATGAGCATCATGCTGCATATTTTCTCAGTAGTTCTCAGCCACTGGGCAGTCCTGTGCAATATATAAAAGGAGCTGGCGGCTTTGTCTTAGTCACTAACTCACTGGCGCTACCTCCTCCAAGGGCCCAGCATAAGACTACTGTGCACACTGACCACCAGTCCCTGATGTATTATTAAAACCCTAGAAGCTTTCTCACCGTCAAGCCCACACATACCGCATTCTATGCAATTTTTTGATTTCAAGTATGAATTTGTGAAGGGGAGCTTGAATGTATTGCCATACATGTTGAGTAGAAACCCTGTCATGACCTTAGCATAGACGAGCTCCCTGACATCACTATCGTTGCCCCTGCCTCTCAAATTTTAAAACTAGCTCCACTTTCCATCTCCTCTGCCATTTTGTCACCAGATGCTCCCCTTCTTGATCAAGTATTCGCTGCCCAGTTGACCTCCCCATAAGGGAATAAATCATATGAGGACTTGGAATATAAAGCTCGTAAGCATGCTCTCAATGCCCTCAAGGAAAGGACTATCTTCTTCAAAGACCTTTTTTGGGTTCCTCCACCTTTCTTGAACAGGTGTTTAAGAGTATCATGAGCCCCCAATTGTATGACATCCTGGGTCCAAAAAGTGCGGGGAACTGGTTAAAAGGACCTATAACTGGCCAAGTCTTCCAAGGAGAACCCTGCATGGATTTCCTGCTGCGTACTGTGTGCACAATCCAAAACTGATATATCAGGGGAAGAGGGCCTCTTACACCTATTACAACAAGCAGAAGACCCCTGGACCTCTGGATCTGTATATTTTAATGTAAAGTTGTCACCTTATAAGAGATATGATGTGATCATGGTGATGGTTGATAGCTTTCCAAGTTTGAGCTCTTCACCCCCTTGCAACACAACAATCACTTCTGAAGAGTGGTGGTCTTGTTTATGACTAATGTATTCTCCTTGTTTGGACTCCCTAAGAGATAGTGAGTGACCGCGCCCCAATTCACTGCTAAATTCGGGAGTGCCCTCCTTGACCTCCTCCAGATCAAACCCTGCAAGTCTACCACTTATCACTCCCAGTCAGATGGACAAACTGAGAGGGTGAACCAAACCCTGGAGCATTATCTTCGCTGTTATGCTTTTGCTAGTCATGACAGATGGGCTTCAGACTTTCCCCTGGCGTAGTTTGCATATAATAATGCCCCCATATCTCCACCAGCCTTTCTCCTTTTGAGGCCATTTTGGGTTACAGCCCCTCATTCCACAGTGGCACTCGTCTCACATCCACTATTCCTGCTGCAGAGAAAGGCCTGATTTACATATATGAAACCCACAATCTCATATGTGAGCACCTGTCCAAGGCAGTGGATATTATCAAATAATTTTAAGATACTTAAAACGCCACCCAAGACATGAGAATAAGGAAGGAATACTGGTCATTTTAGACATGCGACACCTAGACATGAAGGTTCCTTCACACAAAATAGCATGAAAACTCTCTGGGCCCTTTGAGGTGGTAAGGGATTTAGAAAATGGTTCCTTACGTATTAAGCCCCTTCCTCACTGAAAAAAACTCAAAATGTTTCATGTATTCCTGTTATTCTCCATTAAAGGGTTTTATGCACATGTCACCTGAACCTATAATGATAGATGGTTCCCATATGGCAGAGGTAGATAAAATCTTGGCCTCCCATAAACCATGTCACTCAATCCAGTACCCAGTGGCTTGGACGGGTTACCACTCATATGAAAATAGCTGGGTAAACATAAGAGATTGTGCCAAAAGTAAAGAGCTTGTGGAAGCCTTCCATGATGCTCACCCAATGCCCCACTCTCCCCAGAAGGTGGCGGCTCTCCTTGTAATTAAACTTCCTGAAAGGCATAAAAAATACTTCCTTTCTCATGTCCCAGGAGGTGACGTGTATATATTCCAAAAGGAAAGGATAATGTAAGTCCAGATAACTTGCTCCTCCAGCTCAATCCTGAGCAGTTTCCACATAGAAGCAGGAAGGGACCAAGCCCCCAGTAGAGCCCCTCTCTAGAATCAATGACCTAGCTCATGCAGTAGATGAGCATTAGGTTACTGCCTTGGCTCCTAAAGAACCTCCCACTTTGACCGTCAGGGAAACTGGAGCACAGGAGGTCACTGAAAGGAAAGCGCCAGGCAAAAAGTGCAAAAACAAGGTAAAGTGACCCAGCAAGAGAAAGCAACGTCCTAGGCGATTCTGGTTATGTTTTCACATATAAATTTGGTAGACAAAACGCACATCAAACTGCAACAACCATCAGGGACAGGAGTCCCTGATATCTGGGAAGGTGGCGTAAGAACTGTGGCAAAACGCGGCGAAATAATATGTGGCAGAGTCAGCAAAATAGGCCGCGGTGTGGGAGGTGGGTTTGCGCCCAACTTGGGAGTTAGAACAAAGAGTGAAAAGGACTCCAGCTATTGCGATGATTCCATTAGAGGCATTCGTGTGAATAATAAACAGAAAATTATGCTGTTATAATTTGGCGATTTTGTTGAGATACGCCGGGGGAATTTGTACAGGGACAAATTCATTGAACAATCAGATGGATGATATGAAGATTGCTGGTCCTCTGAACACACTTAAAAATATAATAAAAAATGGAGCAATTGCCCTGATGAAACCTTATTTATTTTAATATTTACAGCAGCTACTCACTATTCCACTCTCAAATTTCTACTAACAATCCTCCCCCTTCTATTGTCCCATATCATATACATCAGAAAATTCGGTTGATACCACTCCTTAGCTTAGACTATTCGGTTCCACTGTATTTTCATTGGCTCCAGAAGGGTATGGTATTCTTAAATTCTCTATAACCTTAGTTTGAGGTGATCTACTCAATACTTGTCAAATGTCAACATTGCCTTATCACCTTATTTGGAGGCGATCTAACAATCATCTGTTCTGACCTAATATTGCCTCATCCTAAGGCGCTGAAATATTTGTACTTTATAATCATCATCAGCAGATTCTATCTAATCCGCCATGGCTATTTTGGTCTTATTGTCCATTCATATCAGAATCTCAACATTACACCCCTTGACTAAACAATAAATCACCTATTATTTTACACCCAGAGGAACTTTGTGTGCACTCAAAGAAAAAGCTGACTGCCTGCGGGGTCCTTGATAGTATAGGCATCAACACCTGTTTTCTCAATAACTATATGGACCAATACATGATCCCCCAATCCAATTTAACCAAAACCCATGGGAATTATTAGATGAAATCTATGAATCAGGTAACGTCATTGAAGAACCAATGCTGCAAGTAGAGAGGCTCTGTAACGCAGAATGGGATGCAAAATTCACGCCTCAGAAATATGTCCCACAACCTAATTCCAAACCGTTCTACAGCGACCACCAGCTTGCAGTAGAAGCAGCTGCCACACCAGATTGCCTTCCGCTCTGCTTAGCTGCCACCAAATCTGTGGCTGCACTCTCAGGATAAATTCCATCTCCTGTCATCCCAAAAATCTTACTGCACAAAGTAAGATAAACATGAAAATTTTATACAAAATCGTCACTGAAGCCATTTAGAACGTGGTAACAGTAGCACAGAATCTGAAAGCAAAAATCACCCAAACCAACATTGCCACGTTCATTAAATTCCCAGACGCCCGCCTCAAAGCTGAAGATTCTTTGGCCAAATACATCGTTGGCATTATGATGGCTGGAAACTATTCAGAAGTTCCAGTCATCAAGGATATTGAGCCCCATGCCGCTGATGCCCCACACCCTTACTATCTGCCTTAACACGCACCCTACTCTGGGATGAGATGGATGCGGCCAAAGATGAGCCCCCCAATCCCCCCTCCCCATCCACCATGGAGGGATATCAGTATTCACTGCCCACCTGGTTGGATATTTGTTAGGTATGATTCAATTGATCCATCCATTTTGGGCGTTTTGTTTGAATTGTTGATTTTTATTATGATTTTTAGTTTTAGTTTGGTAATATCCATCCCCTGGTCATCTTACCTCGGTTAAATAAACAAAATGGACCAATCCAGATACTGGCTACTTAGTGCTTCTGACCAAACTTCTGTTGGTCATGGAATAGAACCATGGCCCATGTTTGAGCTGAGCTAGTCCGCTACGCCATACCTGATTGGCAGCCTGATTCTTTAAATTCTTGGCTAAGCTGAACAAGTATGATTCAGTTTACAATTTGATTAAAGTGCTGGCTAGTGTAGTCAAATAACATGGGGATCCATTCAGCTGGTATCTTTTACGCAGGCATAGAGCAGTGCTGGAAGAGCAGGGTGCCATCCATACAATAACTGAATGGGGCTCTCCCCATAACAGAATGATAGCTAATATTGTATTCAAAAACAGCGGTGGAAAGGAGGGAACTCCAATCAGAAGGTCAATCTGTTACCAATTTTCAGAGTTTTTACCAAGGTCCCATTAACTTACTCAACTATTCCGATGGACTCAGGGTGTTATGGTGTCATCAGAACCCCGCAGATGCCCATCAGCTCTATCAAATCTGGGAGGATATGTGAGGTGAAGTTAGTTCCTTTATTGGTAGGTCGAACTATGGACAGCCATGTTGCTGGATGATACATTCATTTATGAACTTGGCCACTGTGACCGCCCCCAAATCCCGTATTCCCATTTCTTCAACCCACCTGGTCAAGTGGTCAATTGCCACCAGAATGTACTTGGACTGGTTAGCTCCTGTTGGAAGAGGGCCAATGACATCAAGGGAAACCGTATGCAAAGCAAAATGTGGTTTTACTAACCGGTATGAAGTCTTCTGGCGTAACAGCTTTTCCACTTGGCACTGGTGGCAGCAGGAAATGGTTTCAAGCACGTCAAAGTTCATGCTTTCCCAGTAATACCAAGGCCACAACAATTCCAGTGTTTTAAGCATGCCACCATGTCTGACTGCCTTATGTGCGCTCATGATAATTCTAAGACATGTTGAGGGTCGTGGGAAGTTCACCGTCAAGTCTCCAATCTGTTTGTATAATTCTCCATTACTCTGGAAGGTATTGGCTCATATATCATTTAATGCCTTTATGACTTGAGGCAGCTCATCGTCATAATTTCCGCTGAGCATCATATCATAGATAATGTTGCTCAGATCCGCTGTAACTTCAATCGTTGGTAGTCTGGATAAGCAATCAGCGTTCTGGTGTTTTGCTCCTGGTCAGTGGAGGATCTAAAAGTCATAAGCCTGCAGTTTGATGGCCCATCAGGCTAAGCGACTTTCAGGCTTCTTGAGGTTTTGAAACCAGCGTAGCAAAGCATGATCTGTTATGACTTAAACCTCACCATATACAAATATACCATAAATTGCTTATATGCGTATATCACCGCTAAGCACTCCCACTTGGTCATGGTATAATTGCGTTCATGGTTGTTCAGGATCCAACTGCAGTACACTACGGGGTGCTCCTCCCCCTCCTCGTCTTTTTGGGATAGGACCACCCCAATGGCAGAAAGGGATGCATTCATCTGGACAATGAATTCTTTATCAAACTTTGGGTAGCTTAACACCGGCGCACTGACCAACGCCATATGAAGGGTGTCAAAGGATCATTGTTGGCGTTCAGTCCATTCGAACACAACATTTTTCTTTAGCAGCTCAAATAAAAGTCCCCCAATACAACTGAAGTTAGATGTGAAGCGTCAGTAGTAGCCCACCATTTCCAAGAATACTTGTATGTCCCACTTAATGGTTGGTGCAGTCATTTTTTAAATAGCTTCTATTTTAGCTGGTTGAGGTTTAAGCCCAGTTGCATCTACTACAAACCCTAAATACTCCAACTGATCTTTTAGAAGTGGCATTTTCGAGGCTTAATCTTGACGTTGGCCTCATCAAGCTGGCGGAGACCTCCTCCAATTGGGTAAGATGCTCAGAGAATGTATGCGTAAAGACATTAATATCATCAAGGTACACAAGGACGCACAACAGCTTCAGGTTGCTGAGAATGGTGTCTGTAGCCCGCTGAAACGTAGCTGGGGCATTACACAGCTCTTGTGGTATATGGGTCAGTTGGAAAAGCCCCTTGGACGTGATAATGGTGCACTTCCTTGTTCCGCCACAGGCAACCTGATTTTCTAGTAGCCTGATATCAAGTCCATTGCCAATAAATAGCGAGCTCCTCCCAACCAATCTAACACATTGTCAATTTGCAGCAAGTGATATGAGTCCTTTTTGGTGATGCTGTTGAGCTTCTGGTAGTCTATTACTACTTGGTTGGTGCCGTCCTTCTTTTTTACAATAAGAACAGGTGAAGCCCATGGGCTCTTTGACAGTTCTAGCATCCCTTGCTCCAGTAGCCTTTTTATTTCCTCTGTTATTACTTCCTCAGTTGCCCTATCTGGCAGATCAGCCAAGACCTGATGAGAGGATGATCACCCATGTCCAGTTGATGTAATACTCCCCACGCACACCCTAAATCATAATCAATGGCAAAGATCTCCTTATATTTTTGGAATAAAGCTATCGCCTGATCTTTCTGGTTTTCTGATAACTCCATTAAATTTTCACATGGTACCACAGTCATTACGCCAGGCTGTGATTTGACGGGTAGACCAAATTGATCCTGCAACACAAACGCATGAACCTGAAGAGCCTCCTCAAGAGGGGTCAAGTGTAAATACACCACTATTTAATGTCAGCGAATTTGCATGGGTTCATGCTTTAGACTTTCTAACAAAACCTTGATCTCCCCATGTCCTGGGAGTATAATGCCTGGAGCCACGTGGGACTCAAGCCGCAATTGCTGATAAGGGCTAATGACCTCCCCATAAAGCCCCGCTGGCACTTTCACCTACAACTCAGTGTTTATTATTACTTGGTGCCGAAGGGGATGAGTATAGGTCCAGAAGCTCTGAGCGGCAGCCCTTGATATTCATATATCTCGTGGGGAAGGGCTTGGGTCTTGCTCTTTAGTTGATGGTAGCGAACTGGAATCACTTTGTTACTGTATTCCAGGTTGATATGTCCCATGTGCACTAGATCCTTTGGCATTTCTCTAGAGGTATAGTAAATTGGGATCCGCTGCCCCAGAATTTTGAAGGTTTCACTGTCATATCAACAACATCCCCAAAGCGTCTTATGAAAGCTGTTCCAGTTAACAGATCATAATGGCTGTTGGGCAAAACTATCGCTGGAGCTACAACAACAATCGACCCAAACTGCAAGGATAGCACGCTATAAGCTCCCTCAGAAACCATGCTATCCGCTCCAGTGGTCCCATATACCATCCAATGTTCTACATCAGGTTTTAACTTCAACTTTGCCACTAACTTAGTAGAAACATGTTGACTGGGGCGCCTGTATCTATTATAGAGTGGACGCGTTTGTTTGTTACAAAAATGTCACAGTAGGTACTTTTAGACTAAGAATAATATTGACTGTTTAATACGTGGACATTTAAGGGGTCTCATTTCCCAAGGAAGCTCATAATCCCCTCACTGACTTTGGGGTATTCTTTGGTAATAGCGTCTACTGGAAGGGCGACGTTTACACCTTTCAGGGAAGGTGCATCTGTGGCTGGATCCAGCTTGTCTGAAGAAGCTTGGTCAAACATTTGGCAGGCGTACAGCTTTGGTTGCTCCTGAGGTCTTTCTTCCGCTGAGGCCTTGTCTTGTGCCCATGTCAGTACATTTACTCCTCTGAATGACTACTGATATAAAACCTGTCGTCATACTGAGGGACTTCAGCTTTATATATAACAATTGGTTCACGTGGGACGTCTGGGGTCAGAATAGCAGAGGTAGTGAGTCCCATCTCTACTCCGCTCCATCTAAACCCTGGTAACATTGATCCTTCTGTACGTAGTGGACCCAAAGGTTGGGGAAACTTCAGGCAAGGTGACTGGGGCAGCTACATTCAAAACAATTTGCACCTAGAGTCCACATCCTTGGTTTTCATAAAATGTCCCAGGCTGATAATTTGATTGTGGGCAATCAGCGTAACCAGAGCCAGGTCAATAAACTGACTGCTGAAGGTTAGCGTAATTAGTCCCAGGTCAGTAGTTAGGCTGTGAATGATTATCATAAGCAGGGCAGGATGAAAGTTAAACTGCTGAGGGTAACTTGTCCAAGGATGAGGCGCATAGTTATAATAAGGCTGGGGGTTAGTAGGCGGAAGCTGAACAGGATGGTTGGATTCCCCAAATAAGAAGGTCTGGTGGCGACGGAGGTATGTTTCCGCTCAGTATTGGGTGAAGGAAAGGTAGCGGATAGATGGTGCAGAAACTGAACAACTTTGAGCAAGGGCACATCATTGTCCAAAATCAGAGTCATGACATTGTAAAGCTCTTGGTACAGCTTCACTGCGGTGGTTATTGCAATGCACGCGTCAGCTTCAGCTAGAAAGCCTGCTCCTATTAACACATAGGATTCCACTATAATTTGGTCAGAAAATGCAGTGATGGTCTTATTACGTTGGAACCCATTTTTCAAAAATCAGCTTTACACTGTGACATCTTTATGCTACCACCAAACAACTGCTGCACAGTATCCTTCATTTCTTGGTAAGTAACAGAACTTCTTGGAAGGTAGCAGGTGACTTGATTGGTGCTTCTGACATACAAGGCGGATATCATCAATTTAGCCTTCCACTGATTGGAGGCTCCTTCTGCCAAAATTTAAATCATTTGAAGAAACCGTGGATGTTTCCATGTCAGTTGAACAGAGGTAGCTTGTCAATGCAGATCTCCTCCTCCTCCCGTTCATGACTGCAAGCCTTAGAAGTGTACTGCGGATTTGATTGAGATCCATAGCTGAGATCTCAAAGAGAGGCTGACTCAGAAGGGTCAGCAGCTCTAGGGGTATCGTAGGGTTCTTCATCAATCAGGACTGCCATCACCTGGGAATTTTTTTGGGTCAATAAATAATCATCCCCAGAGCAGCCATCATTATTTAAGTGGCTCATGCTGCATGCGGGTTTGGAGAAAAGCTCTTCAGTGGGGTATCCAGTCTCATATTTGTCATAAAAAGATACTTATTGAGTGACCCCTTGTTCTTCCGCACCCCAATGGGGACAAGGCGGGTAAAAGGTAGGTGCTAACTTCCACTCTGTGCAGTGTAGACGTTCAGTAGCATCATCCAGGTGATTGGTGAGCTGCCTGTTCTGTTGTCCAAGTATTTGCAGCTTACTAGCTGCACTTTCAAGTTGATTCATTATGTCATCATGCTCCTGAAGGAGCTCTTCTTGTTTTTTAAGCATGGCATCCACAACAAGTTTGACCCACAGTTTTGACCAGCGCAGCCATTTGGGATTATTCTCCTTCAGTGAAACCCATGGCCGCAGATTGGAGAATTTTTGGTTTGATTGATGATTGTATATTGGGCCCTCTGTAGTGAGCACCACTGTTATAATTTGGCAATATTGTTTAGATATGCCAGGGGAATTTTCAAAGGGTCAAACACACTGAGCAATTGGATGGACAATATGGAGATTGCCTGTCCTCAGAACACACTTAAAGATATAATAAAATATAGAGCAATTGCCCTGATGACACTTTATTTATTTTAATATTTACAGCGGTTACTCACTAATCCGCTCTCAAATTTCTACTAACAATCCTCCCCTTCTATTGTCCCATCTTGCTTATATATTATTGACTTCAGTTGATACCATTCCTTAGCTTAGAATACTTGGTTCTGCCATATTTTCATTGGCTCCGGCAGGGTATGGTATTCTTAAATTTTCTATCACTTTAGTTTGAGGCGATCTACACAATATTTGTCAAATGTTGACATCGCCTTATTGCCTTATTTGGAGGCAATCCAATAATCATACGTTATGACCCAATATCGCCTCATCCCAAGGCGCTTGAATATTAATAATCTATAATCATCATTGGCAGATTCTATCCATTTCGCCATGGCTATTTCAGGCTTATTGTCCACTCATATCAAAATCTTAACATATGAGAAAACTTGAACAAATAATCCCTAAACTTTATTAAATTTAACTGTTTATCTGAGAAGAACAAAGCCTTTCTCAGTGTTGGACAATTACAAGTCTGATATAGTAATAAGAGTAATATGGTTTATAATAACGATGAAATCAGCCAAAAGACCCTGGCCAATTCTTGGTGGAACATTTCAAATCAGGGCAGTTTTATTCCATCCAATTTTCAGCCAAATCATCCAGATCTTAAGAATTAAATGTTGCCAAAACTGCGGCTGAATATGGAAATTTATGCTGAGGCTCCTCCTCGCCCCTCAACAATGCAGTTCAAATGCATAGGCGGAGACCACCTCCCTTTATAGGAGAGGAGGGGATTTGCAAGGTGAAGATATCTTCTGGCCCATTAATTGGGTAAAATATATTAATCTTTGCCAAACGGACTACTTTTACCCAGTATTGATCCTCCATTGGTTTTTCCATTGAAGCAAAGTGAAAATTGATTGCTCCAATAAGTCAAATCCCCATATTCCCTAATTCAGACATTCCTAACTGATCTGAATTTCGAGCCTTGATACAATTAAATACTAAGCAGCGAGACTATAATAGGGTTCATTTTTTATCCCCTCGCCACTGCTAATAAACTATATATAAAAATTCAACTTTTTAGTCTTATTAGTATTTTATTCTTTTTTATAAAAGTTATCAAATAACCACCTAACAAATATTTAACCCAGCAGTAGATAGTGCAACTTCTCCTGCTAATAATTGTTGAAATCTAGGGCCAATCAGCACCAGCAGGCGTCTTTTTCTCCTAGATTCCAATACTTAGCCTGGGTATAAAATTAAAAGGGAAGATTAATGAAGTTTTCAAAGTGGCTATCTAAACTGATATGAGCTGTAAATTTTTCTTTTTATAATGAAATCAATATTTTTATGAGTTTTGGCTGAATTCTGTAACTTAGTAACATGTGATTTTCTAGCTTTTGATGTCAATTTCTGCCAGAAAGCTGCCTCAGGTGAGCCGTTTTCCTCAGCTCTGGATAGAAAAGCCAGAACCCATTTCTTGTCAATGACCTTAGAGAGGTCAACAGTGACTTTTAGGGGTTCTGGCCTTGACTCCAAGGGCTTGTTTGACTTTGCTTTAGTGAGGCATTCAACCCTAGAAAATATGTCACT
Organism: Massospora cicadina; assembly: GCA_022478985.1. Lineage (NCBI taxonomy): Eukaryota > Fungi > Entomophthoromycota > Entomophthoromycetes > Entomophthorales > Entomophthoraceae > Massospora > Massospora cicadina. The sequence continues at coordinate 140,551 of JAKSZP010017182.1, forward strand.
AGCTGCGCATTTACCCCTATTTCATCTTCTGATTTTGTAAAAATGATTAAAGGGTTGTGCAGAGAGGTGGTTTAGTTTAGGACCCTCCAGCAGAACCCTCAGGCTCATCCCAAATGTGACCTGGTCACTGAAGATACTCAAGAATTTTCCCCACCCCACCTAAACTTCCATATAGGCCCTAATTTGCATAATAAATTGATTGGTCTATTTTAATGGCTCATATCACGGTTTAAACCTGAAAACCATGAAATTTACTATATAATCCTTACAATTTACATTATAGATAGGACAGGTCTTGGTGGAACTGGTTATTTCCCCATCTGGTGAAATCTGTTCAGTTTTGGTAGTATTCCACTAGATTTCTCCCCAATCCAGTGGAAAGGTGGCCAGAATTTTTATAATGCCATCCAAGACCTCTAATGCCTTCCCCTCAATTCTATCACAAAAAGCTTAGGATGATGATTTGGGTTCCCAGCAAGAGGCTTTTTTATCGCAAATTTTCAAGCTCCCTTTTCTCCCTCAACTACATAGGCAACTACCTTCTTAGGGTGGGCTGTTGGTCTATTAATTACCTTTTCCTCTATTTAAGTTTTCTTAGATAAAAAGCAATTTTCTTGAACCCTTTTTCATGTATCTTCCCTCTGCGCCTCACTGACTTTCACCAAGCTTAACTAGTGATGCATAACACCCTCTGCAAAACAATATTGGAGATCTTCAAGAAGATATCCTGATCCATAGAGATATCATTGTCCCACTTTTCATGAAATAGTGGATGATTACCTCTGTGATATTGGCTGCCAATATGTCATGCACGCTGCAGATGCTTTCAACCACCTTTTTTATAATCAATCTGCCCCATTTTGGGTGCAATTCACACTGTTTTGGTAATGATCTGTTTCAAACTATTTACTAGAATGATCCTCCATATTTAAATATACTACTAAAAGCCACAAACCTTGTAGGTGTTGTCACCCTCTCTGCCTCTCCCACCCTTGGGGGTTGCCCCATTGAGACCATAGTTGCCCCTACTGCAGCCTTCTGGATTGTTGTAGGGTCCTTTGGTAGGTTATATAAACAGATTCCCTTCAATAAATCCATAGGGAAACCCACTTAAAAGTCATTAGAGCAGCTGAGCCTCTGGCATTCTATATCATCAAATTGGCACTGTCAAAACCTCTAAAGATAGACAGCCTCCTTTAAATTAGCTGAAACCCTGAAAATCATCTTCACTTGAACAGCAATCCTTGCTGCTAAGTTTATGATCTTTCCAGGCTAACTTTAGAAACAATGTGTTATATTCTTTTTGTTAGACCCAGTTAATTAACCTTTACAAGATAACAGCCATGTGTAAGGAGAGTGTTTACAAGATCCTGTTCCCAGCGTGGTAGTGCATAGCGCACAGGACTAACGCCAGAGAACTAGTCACAAGAATTAAACTTATTAGAGCTCAGCAGAGAGTGCTTAAGCAATAATAACTTAATAGAAGTAGTGTTATCATTAGAATAAGTAATCAGATATAAGCAACACTGTGAAAGTAGTAGGAAGATATAGGTGCCTTAGGTTGGAGGGAGCCTGGGCGTCCCAACAGTGTATGATCTGATAGTTCAATTGTAGATAAAATGAAAAGGTTAACATAGCACAAGTGGATAGTTTAATTGAGATAATATTAAAAGGTTAACATAGCACAAGACATTGGCAAAGAGGTTCATGCACAGGAATGACCAAGATAACATAAATATGGAAACGGTGTACTTAGTGAAGGGTTTATTGATAGGGAGAAGTTGACCAACAGGGGAGATTGGTCTCAACATGATAAATTTAAAGGAATTTGGAGAAACAATCAATTGGAGGAGGTGGGTCTAAGCTGAGGTTCACCAATAGGTGCACACTTTGATTGGGCAATACACTGTAGCTGGTAATTTACTGGATTCAGGTAATTGATCACAAGAGTGGCTGGCCTGAGCTGGAAAGTTCAAAAACTGAACGGTTCCCAAGACCCCATTCTTCTAGAAGCTAAATAACCGTTTTCCTCCATTACAAAGCTAGTTCATTTTTTACGCCCCTGCTTTCATACAGGGCCAAACTTCGCTGCCATCCATAGGACCAACTTGGGCATATTTTGCCTTCACCCAGCGTTGGTCTATGGTATGCTTGAGGTCAGGGAGGCCTGCTAACTTTACCTTATTGGCCTCCCTGCATGCAGCTTTGTTTCTCACGTTGGTTTCAGGGATGATGTCTTTTTCTAACCATGACATTACCCTCTCCTCCTTTTGGGGCTTTACCCCCCTCCAGGGGCTTGCGCCAGGGAAAAGTTCTTATGAGCTTAGCCAACTTCATGGTGGCAACGGTTTGCTTTGGTTGAGATCCAGCGGCCTGAGGAAAATGCTTGTGGAAAGCTTCAATCAGATCTTGGGCATGTGCACAGTCGCACACTGGTACAAAACTGTTTTCTGCTGCATCAAATCCCTTCCAGGATACCAGGTACTCAAGTCTTCTCTTTACTTTGTGGGAGGCTACTATTACCTCCACTTCCCACTATGGCACCCCATCCACGAGATAGGCCTCAGGAGACTCTGGTGGGGGCCCTCAAACAACGTCAATTTGCTCTCATGAAAGACAGAGAAGATCCAAAATGAAGAGGGAAGATCTAACTGATATGAGGCGTGGCCCACCTTTCTAACCACGCAGTAAGGGCCAATCCTCTTTGATCCCAGCTTTTTGCATGGCTGCTTAATAGGGATGTTATAGGCATCAAGCATCACGAGATCCCCTTCTTTGTATGCTGGACCCACTTGTCACTTACTATCAGCGTTCTCCTTATATACTTGCATTGCCACCTCCAAACTTGTGGAAACCCCCTGGTGTACTTTTCTGATAGCCTTGGAAAAGTCCACCACCACTTCAAATTTGGATCCACATCTGGGCTCCATGTTAAAGTTGGGTTTAAACCCATGGTTGGCAAAAAAATGGGGAACAATCTATTGAAGAATGAAAAGTGTTGTTGTAGCTAAACTGGGCCATAGGAAGGTAAGAGACCCAATCTGAATGATCCGCGGCAGTGTAACACCACACGAACTGTTCCAAGCACTGGTTTACTCGTTCAATCTGCCCATCTGATTGGGGGATAGGCAGTTGAACGGCAGGTGCAAATCTGCAGAGTCTTACACAACTCTTCCCAAAAGATGGAGGTAAACTGGGTCCCCAAACACTAATAATGTCTTGAGGGACCCCATGAAGCGCAAACACATTAGTGACAAAGAGATTAGCCATCTCAGCCGCTGTTATTGTTGATCTGCAAGGAATAAAGTGGGCGAACTTCATAAAATGGTCCACCACCATGATGGCATCATAACCATCAGAGACAGGTAATTCCACATTGAAATCCACTGATAGGGGAAGTCCAGGGCCCTTCAGCCTTTGGACTGGTACCAAAACCCGCTAAATGTTGACGATTTGGTTTCTTTTGATTGCAGATCAAACACTCTTTACAATACTGTCTCACCTGAGCAGGTAAGCCTTTCCAATTGTAGGTGCGTCAAATTAACTCTAAGGTCTTTGCTTTCCCAGGATGACCAACGATGATTCCGTCATGATGGTTCTGGATGATTTCCAGGTTAAGTGGTCCAACAGGAACCCATAGGCGCCCCTGAAACCACATCTCATTCTTCATATGATAACCTCTGGTTAGATCCTCCTGATTCATAGCGCTCTTAGTAAGTACCATAGTATATTTGGCTGATAGCGGCTAAGAAAGGACTACCTTTCTGAACATTTTTTATTTCTCTGCATTTCTAGAGGTATAAGCGCTAGCTTGTTGGCTGGGGGAGAGGGAAGTTGAGACACGATTTTATTTTGGTGAAATTGTTAACTGTGTGCTATGAACCTCTACCTCCTTTGTATCAGGAACTAATGCAGGATTGCAGCTCAAAGCATCCGTCAACTCATTCTCCTTGCCCTTGGTGAACTCATAAGAAATTAAAACTAGGCAAGGGTCTCATGCCAACGGGTCTGCCGTGGAGTTAAGACATGAGGAGCGTGGTAGTACAGTAGGGCATGGTGATCTGTACATACCTGAAAAGGTTGGGAAGAGCCATGCAAGTGATGACGCCATTATGTCAGTGTCTCCACCACTGCTAGTAATTATTTGTTGTAAACAGCATAGCTTAACTCAAGCAAAGACATTTTCCTAAAAAATATCCCACCAGATGCTCTATACCATCTTTGCCTACTTGTAACAAGGCAGCCGATATGGCGAAGTTGGAGGCATCAGTAGACACAATGAACTCTTTTGAAGAATCGACATGGCAAAGGATGGACGTGGACAACAGGGTGCACTTCACTGCTTGGAAAGCATCCTCCAAAATGGGGGACCGCTGAAGCACTTTTGCACCACTAGCCTTATACAAGGGCGCTGCCACCTCAGAAAGATTGGGAATAAACTTCTTGAGGAACGTACACGTCCCCAAAAAGCTCCTTAATTCCTTGACTGAAGTGGGGGTGGGCCACTCACGAATTGCCTTCTCTTTGTCTGGAGTTATCATATGTTCTTGGTTAAACACGACGTTGCCCAAAAAGTGATCTGGGACTTGAAGAATTTACACTTGCTGATCTTCAGTGTGAGGCGGGCTGCCCTTAACCTCTCCATCACTTGTCAAAGGTGTACTGCATGGGATCATGATCAGGGGAAAACACCAAAATATCATCCATGTAGGCAACCGCGCATACCCCAGCAGGTCCCCCAAAGCCGCATCAATGCGGCGTTGAAAGATTGTAGGGGCATTCTTAATCCCAAAGGGCATGATCTAAAACTGAAAATCCCTTTTCTGGTACAGAATGTGGTAAACCACTACTGCCCCTTCTTATTCTGGATCTGATTGAACGCATTGAGGCAATCCAGTTTGGAGAAGACTTTTGCCTTCTCTACATAGCGTGCAATCTGAGAATCTAAAGGGATGGGATGGAGGTCTGTTACAGTAACATTGTTTAAGTTTCCATAATCTACACAAGGGCGTAAAGTTCCATCAGCCTTCTCCACAAAGAGAAGTGGTGAGCAAACAGGGGAGGTACACTGAAAAATTGCGCCTTTGGCTAACTGCTCCTTAACCCACACATCTAAAGCCTCTTTCTCCCGGACAGTCAATGGGTAAATAGGGGAAGATATACGCACCAGATTCACAGTGATCTTGAACTCACAATCAAACTCAGAATGATCAGGTAGTGCGTTAGCTGAAGCCACATCAGATAAAGACTCCAACCCCTCCAAACAGAAAGGTAGGGGAACCTCCATGGAGGGATTTAGCATAGGGGCAAGGCTGAGGGTGTAAATATTGGGCCAGTGGGGCAAATCTCCCTGGAAGTTAGCCTCAGACAAAGGAACAACTAATGTGTGACCATTCTTTAAGGTGAGGGATAGGGTATTCTCCTTCAAGTTAGTCCTGAAATCAAACCTTCGCCACCACTCTACACCCAAAATAATGGGGTACAAGAGGTTTTTGATAGCTTGAAAGTGGTCAGACAAATGATAGCTACCAACTTGATAGTCCACTAAACCCCAAATTTTCAGCATGGGAATACCTCAGGAAGCCCCTCCTCTAATCATACCACCTGGTACATAACTCAGCTCAAGGCAGTCAGCTAGGCTTTGGTCTATAAAGTTTTCAGAGGCTCCAGTATCCACCAAAATAGTAGTGCTGAATTTCCCTAAAGGGGAGGAAAGGGTAGCAGTCAGTAGAAAATACCCTGAATGATCTTTATTTAAGGCAGAAAATGCTAGTACATCACTAACAAACTCATCATCTGGCATTAACATGTCACCCTGGTATGTTTTTGAATTGAAGAATGGAGAGGGATATTTGGCCACTCTTACTACTGAGGCCACATATCCCACCATATCTTCAGCAGGGGCATAAACATTTTTATATTGTAAATGCAGTTCCTTTTCAACCACCAAAGTGCTGCAGATCATGTAAGAAATCAAACGGGGGTTTTCTGGGATAATTTGATACACAAGAGTAGGTTCTATATCTGAGCCATAAGAGAGCAAATATGGTTCAGAGGTATATATGGTGTTTTCGTTATAAAACGCATTTTTAGATGCAAACAACCCTATCCCCATAACAGCAATGGATTGCCTGATGTTATCCAAGGCCATCAACCCCAGACCCATCTTCAAAGATTCCTCTGGCATCATATGAACATGCTGCCAAAGTAAACCCCATTTGTTAAAATTGATTTTATGAATTTCAGCGGAAAGTCAGTGCATCACAACTTCTGGACCACAAAGCGTCCATATCCACTTGGTACAAGCAAGAAGGGTGGGTACTTTCCAGTTTTAGGCAACCAAAATAACGCCAAGATGCTCCAACCTTTAGGAAAAAGAGGAAACAGCGGTGCGGCTGACCACAGCCAAAGCCCAAAGTTGGCACACACCGTTTATGCTTTGTGAAAGTCTCACATGGAAAAAGTTCATTCACATAAGATAAGGTTGTTGGTCAACTAATGAAAGGAGAGTGTCTATAACTCTCCTGTTCCCAGCGTGGTAGTGCATAGCACACAGGACCAATGCCAGAGAACTATTCGCAAGTATTAAAGTTATTAGAGCCCAGAAGAGAGTGCTTAAGCAATAATAACTTGAGGGAAGTAGTGTTATCATTAGAATAAGTAACCAGATATAAGCAACACGGTGCAAGTAGTAGAAAGGTATAGGCGCCATAGGTTGGAGGGAGCCTGGGTGGCCCAACGGTGCATGAGTGGATAGTTCAATTGTAGATAAAATGAAAAGGTTAACATAGCACAAGTGGATAGTTCAATTGAGATAAAATTAAAAGGTTAACGTAGCACAAGACCTCAGTGAAGAGGTTCATGCGCAGTAATGACCAAGATAACATAAATATGGAAATGGTGTACTTTGTGAAGGTTTCATTAATAGTGAGATGTTGACCAACAGGGGAGATTGGTCTCAACATGATAGATTTAAAGGACTTTGGATAAACAATCAATTGGAGGAAGTGAGTCTAAGCTGAGGCACACCAATAGGTGCACACTTTGATTGGGCAATACACTGTAGCTGGTAATCAACCAAACTCAGGTAATTGATCATAAGAGCGGCTGACCTGAGCTGGAAAGTTCGAAAAATGAATGGGTTCTGAGACCCCATTCTCCTAGAAACCAAAGTGAACCATTTTCCTCTGTTAAAAAGCTAGTTTGTTTTAACGCCCCTGCTCTCATACAGGGCTGAACTTTGCTGGCATTCATAGGACCAACTTGGGCATATTTTGCCTTCACCCAGAACTGGTCTATGATATGCTTGATGTCAGAGAGGCCTGCTAACTTCACCTTCTTGACCTCCCTGCATGCAGCTTTATGTAACGGGTGGAAAAACCCCAGTTCCAACTGCCATATAATTGAACAATACTTCAGTGCACTGACAGTCAACTGAAGTATCCTAACCAAGTAGGGAGGGGTTTGGGGCACTGACAGCACCAAACATTCACCTACTATTGGTTGTTATGCCAAATCCTCTGGGGGAATTGGTCCAAAACCAACTGACTCAAAAACTCCTCGATGAGGGATAAGACCAACAGGTAAGTGAGGTATGCAAACCCTGAAACAACCTTTATTTTATTCAGGAAAAAAATGACCCGCTGACCAGAGCTCATCTGGGGAGCAACTGACAATGCTCCCTAGGAAAGGGACATGCTAGGGTGAAAATTCTGAAGTGAACTTCAGAATGGCCAGGCATGCCTTATAAAGGCAGCGCTTTGGGGCCTCACCTGAGCTATTGATTAAGCTTGCACAAGCCTAATCTACAACTCAGGTGAGGCACAACTTAACACCCAAAATGACTGAACCAAAAATCATTTTTATTTTAAAAACAAATAAAAAACATTTTTAAAATCACTCTGACTCAGATTTGGAAAATCTGAATCTGAGTCAGAATGTAATGAATGAGACAAACTTATCTATTACATCACCCCCCACTAAAGGAGGACCCCTCCCCAAAGGGGGCCCCACAGCAGAAGGCCGCCATGATGAGGGCTTCCTGCGGCAAGTTACCTTGAGCCCCAGGAAAACTAGCCCAGATAAAATCCAGGCCCCTCAAGGAAATGACAAAAGGTGAGAGTGAATTGGGACTGGGCTGCCAGAATCAGTCCACCTGGCATGAGGATGCACACCCAGCATGTGGCTGTGTTACGCCCCCTCCCAGGCTCCCATTGATGATAGTCTTTCCATCCTGACTGGGAAGGCACTTTTTCCAAGAAAATGTGAGAGGGACACGCTGTTCAGCGCAGCTGAAAGGCCCCAGCCTGAAACTGCACACCCAGCACCTGGCCACATTGCACCCCCTCCTGAGCTCCCATTGGTGATGGTCTTCCCATCCTGACTGGGAAGGTGCTTTCACCAAGAAAATATGAGAGGGGTGTGCAGCGCAGCTGGATGTCTGACCCCTTTCTGGGTGGATCATCTGCAGGTGAGGGAGCCCTGCTGAGGCAGGTCCCCTCGGTGCTGCCAAATTTTCTGGTGGGCGGGAGGGCCCACCAGGAAATTAAACTGACAGCCACTTTGGATCCAGGGTTGGCCATCAGTCACTGGCTCCCACCGGTGCTGGTTCCTCGACAACCAGGACCAAGTGACCACTGAGGTTGGACCAAACTGGGGATTGGCAGCGTGCAGCGCACAATGACTTCAGAATAATGTAACAGATGGAAAAACCCCAGTTCCAACCGCCATATAATCAAACAATACTTTGGTGTACTGACAGTCAACTGAAGCATCCTAACCAAGTAGGTGAATGTTTGGTGCTGTCAGTACCCCAAACCCCTCCCTACTCGGTTAGGATGCTTCAGTTGACTGTCAGTACACCAAAGTATTGTTTGATTATATGGTGGTCAGAACTGGGGGTTTTCCATCTGTTACACTTTGTCTCTCATGTTGGTCTCAAGGATGATGTCATTTTCCAACCATGACACCATGCTTCAGGTAATAAAACATTTTACTCACTAATAGCAGGCTACATTTCTCTGGTAATATACTAGTTACCATTAAGGCAAGTAATACAAAACTTTGGTAACTTTAATAGAAATACCTTTAATTGATTGGTTCCTCAGCTCAATCAATCCACATATGGAATCACTTATTGACTGTATAAGGCAATGACTTCATTTATATACAAATATTGCCAGAGATTGCACCCAAAAAAAACATATAATCAGCATCTACATTGGGATTAGATCACAATATAAAATTAACTATAATTCATATTGGATATATCCCTGATCAATAATTGTCACCATCTAGTCAATTTACAAAATCAGTACAAATATGATTAGCTCGTTATCAAGCTAATCAAATTAGTAAGTTTAACTGTTGTAAACCTATCTAGTCACAGATGGATAGTGGGATCATATATAATTTCTAACAATGTGACAAGGAACTTACATTATAATTAAATCAACTTGACAATGTTTTGCATGCCCTGGCTATATCCTGAATTTTGTTATACTCATGAACCAAGAAATTTTTTTATCAAATTTCTAATACTTATATATATGCAATTGATGAAATTTTTATTCTGGAAGCAGTCATTAAAACCTAATCAACATATGTAGTTTGAACTATATTAGCTAATATAGTGATTATTTTAATATACAGTTTATTTATATTTACTTGCCGAACTACGATATTATAAAACAAAAGTAGCCTTTTCATATCTGATAAACTGTAGTTGTGCAAGTAGACCTCTGTAAATAAAGATGAATATTTATCTTATGTCTAACAAATATATAACTTTTATTATAAGATTAAACTTGCTTATAACATTTAACTTTTACTTACTCTAATTTAGTTTATAGTTAATATACTTAAAACTTGAACTAGACTATACATGTTTTGATACAAGTAACATGGCCTCTGTAAATTATAGAAATTAATTGCCAACCTGCTAAGTATAAAAATAATATACAGCGCTCTCTACCATTCTACAATCTGGGCAGTTTGACAATCTTACTTCTTTTCTGGTTTAAGAGACTTATTGGTTGAATTTTAAAGGTTCGCAAACTACTTTTTTATCCATTCACAATATTTTATTTATTTCTTCCCAAGCCAGCAGTTTGACTCGAATATCAAAAAAGGTACATAAGCTCAGCTTTAAATCTTTTCTGCTGCAGCCGTCGGTTAAGAAGGTTAACCGAAAACGAATAAATTTAGTTTCTGGTTATGTCAGAAGCTAATCTAAAAATGTTAATTTATATGTATGCACTTATTAAACCACTCTACGGAAAGAAATATCCATAGATCTATTTTTAGATCCGTCAGAGTTTATCGATAAGCTTTCCTTTTTAATCCGATCGGTATAGGCAAGGAACATAAGTGGACTTGAGATAAATTTGCAACTGTCCCAACTTTTATTCCTTTATACACTTGAGTTAGATTATCAGCTCGAGGTTAAAGGGCACGAAATTTCTTTTTGGTAGACAATTTAGCGGTAAGCTTGAAAATGCAATACTCCATTTTGGTTGCTTTATAAGTTGATTGAACCTGCTTGTTTTATTTGCACGAATTTCTTTTCTCTCTAAAAAAGCTCTTTATTTATCCTTTTAAAATAAATGTTTTTTAGTTTAAATAATAGCTGCTTTGGAAGTCTTTAAAATTTGCAAATGTTGCATTACTTTTATTTTTCGGTTTCATTAAACTGGCTATTTCTTCTTGCACAGATATTTCCGATAGTGGCATAGTTCTACAATCATTATTAATTTCTGTTTTGTAAAGGTACGTAAAGCAGTTCCGCGATGAACGAAGAATTTAAAGATATGAAGTTTTATCGGCCGCCACCCGCGAAGCCTCGCGCTCCAATCCCGCCGGCGCCTAAGCGCGAAGCTCAGACCTCCTCGATATGTTTCATTAATAATCCCAAATCTCTCCCCACTGATCTTCGAAAGTTTGAACGCCCGCGCCAATATCACGAACAGTTGAAGCTTCTCCCTAAACTTCCTTATAAACCCCCAGTTATTTTGCCAGCGAAAAAGTCTGATCTCCGTTTGAAGGCAAAAGTATTTGCCCTCCGCGGTTCGGCACGCGATCCTCCAGGTATTGAGCGGCATGTGATGCAAGCTTTTGGGGCGCGGCTTAAAAAGATCTCTGCTCTCCCACGCCCGCTTCAGCTCAAGCGCAAGAAAGTGGCAGATTATGCGGGCTTTGATGCTAACGAGGAGGAAGTTAAACCTGGCGCGCTCACCAGTGCTGAGCTTAAGCGTATTGCACCGGACGGCGGCGCAGCAAGCATTAAAAAATTTCAGTTTAAAAAGAAGACGCGCCAGGTTTTTGAGCAAGATACTAAAGCTCGTGAACTGCGACTAAGAGAGGCTAACCCTTGGGTATTGGAAAGCGATACTAATTCGGCCAGTCCCAAAGAGGAGCTCCGGGGAATGGTTGAAGGAGGCTCTACTGCGCGATACGTTGCTCTGGTCTATAGCAAACAAGGTGGTTTTACTATCCGGCCAATTAAAAGGATTTACAACTTTGAGCCTCGCCCAAATTATCACATCCCCACTGCCGAGGAGACTGAGGCGCTTCTGAATGCAAAGAAGAAGGTGAATATGGACAAGTGGTTTGCCTTAACTAAGACTCGTACCGGGGACAAAGAAGAGGAAAACTACCACGATGACACCAAGTTCAATGCCGTTGAAAAGGAGGATGGGGAGGACGAAGAGGAGGCTCGTGGTGGTGGGGACGACGTCGAAGACCTCGATTTTGATGAAGATTTTCAAGACGACGAAGAGATGGGCCAAGATTCTGCTTATGAAGAGACTAAGGAAAATGAGGAGCGTCTCAAGAAAAAGCAGAAACGCCTTAATCCCGCCTCGGAATCGTCTGACGAGGATGCTCAGACCAAAAAGCCAACTGATTCGTCTGTAAAGAAGCTCAAGCGCATGGTCAAAACCGAGGATGCCCTTGACTCCGACTCAGATCTTGGCTCAGATTCTGACTTCGAACAGGACGCTCCTGTCAAAAAGATGGAGCTACCCGTTGAGCCCAAAATTAAACCCAAGTTGAATCTTAAGCCGGTTGTAAAACCAGCCCCCACTCCATCTGAAAAGCTTCCGCCCACTGCTGCGCCGCCTAAACCTCGCGTGACCTCAGATTCTCCAGAGTGGCTTAATCCCCAGTTTGTCGCCACGACCGTTAAGCGAAACCCAGGAATTACTATGAAGGATCTTATTAAGAAACTAGGTCTGAATACCCTTAAAATCAGCCCCGATCAGAAGAAAGGCGTCATTAATATGCTGAACTCGGTCCTTCTTAAGCCTAAACCAGGAGAGCCTCTTCAACTTCACAGCGATTACCTTTGAATGTTAAGCTGGTTATTGGATTTGGTCCAAATGATTTTTTTATCTCTTGCTTATATAATCCAGCTTTTAATTTTATGAGAACAAAATTATTGCTTTATAAATTATCAGATGGTTTATAAATTTTTGTAATCGAACTACAGGTCTTATTATGGGCTGGCATTCTATGATTTAACTTTGTTAAGTTTAGATTAAAACTAATAAAAGTTAGCCAAACTGAGATAGAGTTGGATCGGAAGTTACCAAATTACAAAAAAAACATCTGCATTTGCTCTAATAGCTAAATTTTATTGACAATCGCTGCAAGGACTAGTCAAATGGGTGGCTTTTTAGTTGGATACTTAAAATACTATATTAGATGTTTAACCTGCTTAATTAACTATGGCAAAGCTAAAGTTAGATATCCGGCTGGGTTAATTAGAAATAAATCAGTAAAGTTAGACTGATCAAAAACTTATAGTCAACCCATTTTATAGGTTTGTAGATAAATTGTAATTTACAAATTGTGAGAAGGGTGCTCTAACCAACTGTTGTACAAGCTGAAACCCAAGTAGTTACAAATGAAGTTATTGTTATAAAATTGCGCTCCTAACTTTGGTGAAAGAAACTTACCAAAAACCTGCTAAAGAACGTTTGAATTAAAAGATGGCAAAGCTTAAACCTTGTATAACGATTCAAGAATCAGATAAGGATATTTATCACATAAACTCACTAGTAATTGACTTCGAGCTAAGCCATAGCAATTGGATTTATACTATAAACTTACAGCACATAATTTTTAAAGCGTTTTTATCCACTCGCTGTGGTATCTGTCTGTCGTGGAATCTTGCGATTGGTTTTTACTACCTTCCAGATTAGCTAGAGCTTTGAAATTTGGCACACTTATTTCTCCCATGACAATACAATAATCCAGAGAAAATTAAATTCTCATAGTCAAAATAAAAAGTTTTATAACAAGTGAAACTCCTATATATTTTTTGATGGTAGTCGGTATATTGTTACAACTGGGCAGTTTGGTATTCGATTGATTCAAAAGTTTGAAGTTAACTACCTTCCAGACTAGCTAGAGTTTTAAAATTTGGCACTTATTTATCTCCCATGACAATATAATAATCCATTGAAAAAACTGTAAGAATTATGAATTTTACAAAAAAATATTTCTAAAACGGTAAAACATTTTACTCATATGCTTGTTATTTAATTTCTTTAAATCACAAACTTGTTTGTGTTAGAATCTTGTATCCTTCATTTAACACACTTCCATATATAAGCTATTGATGAAATTTTGCACATTTACTAATGTCAGATGATAATACAATATTCTACCATATTTTCTAATTTTCATATTAAATGAAAAAGTTTTATATATAAGAAGTGAAAATTTTATATGGTTTAGTGGAAATTGGTATATTGTTATGGCTGAGCAGTTTGATATTCAGTTTATTCAATAGTTTCAATGGGTTTGCCAAGTGGTTGGTGAACATTTGGCTAATTATCAAGTTAATCATTTTATTAAAGGTGTAGGCTGGAAAATATCCGAAAAGCAAGGCTAAAAGGCCCAGAATGGCCTTTTTTCTAAATCATTAACACTTTCAGTCATTTTCAAAAAAATCATCCATTTTTTGGCCTTAAATTTGGCACGAATTTCTTAGCCGATGTTCACTCTTTTTGAGCTAATTTTGGTCCTTGTTGTAACACGAATATTCGATAGAATTTAAAAAAAATCTATATAAATCTTATTTTAATTGGACGCATATATGCGTTTTTTTCATTTACATACCCCTCGATTTTTGAACGCATATATGCGTTTTTGGATCTACATAACCCTCGGTTTTTGGACGCATATATGCGTTTTTAGATTTACATCACCCCCATTTTTTGGACGCATATATGCGTCGAATCATTGAAAGGGTTAATAACTGTAGGCATAGCTTTAAGTATTAACAGGCTTAATTTTACCTTTTTTAGTTCCATATAGTAAAGTAAACGACTTGGTTTAAAAAATGGTCACATGATATGGTAGTGTGGGATCTGCTGCTTTTGAGTAAAAACATAAGCTCAAAAATATTTTAAAAAGAAGAACTTTGCAATTAACCCCACCTCTAAACCACCATCTAATTTCTTTTAGCGATGTATTATTTGAAATTAACTATAATATGCTATATCAGATATTTTGTGCAATTATCTTTTTAAAGCTAGATAGAAATTAAGTATTTGAGGTGGGTCGACCTTGGGACAAATATACAACATCGAGAAAATTTATAGCCAGTACAGGTTTCGAACTCAAAACCTGCACTTGGGTGGAAGCAGTTTTACCTGCCAAGCTAACCACCTTTCTTGAGAGAAATTAAATTTATTCGAGGCACGCTGACCAGGGGACAGACATTGCTGATAAAAAGTGATAAACCCACACCACTGGGCAACAAACAAAAGAGACAAAACAAAAAAGACAAAACAAAAAACCTCTCACCAGGCAGGTAGCGGAGACTGCTAGCCCACCATGGCAGAGGGGGAGGGAGGGTCAGGCAGTTCTTCTACAGGCTCAGCAAGTTGGGAAGAATCACAGTTGTTGTAGAAGCAGATAAGCGCAGAGAGCCATGGTGTTGGGGCATTGGCATGGTGGGGATGGAGACAGGTGAAATATTGGTTACTTACCTCAAGATCAGCTTGGAAGACAGTCTCTATTAACTCCACCACATGATGCTCCACTTGGATATGGGCATCTGGAAGTTGGGCCAAGCTAGCGAGCATTTGGTGGATAGTTTTAGAGGCTGGGTCAAATTCAGCTAGTTTTGCCACATGCATGATGGTAGTTTCATTGACATCAAGCAATTTGGAGATTTCCTCCTGTGCCACTTTGGGGAAATCAGGGGGAAGTTGATTGTGCTCAGCCCTTTACTGAACTGAACTATTGATTGGGCCACTTCTTTGCAGAGCTGGCTGCAAAGAGGTGAGGCCACCACTGCAATGGCAAGTTGGTGGTCACTTTGGTAGGGGGCAGCATTGGGTTTAGGAGTGTATCATTTGGGGGAGAGGGATTTGTCAAAATCTGAATTGTAAAATTCAGCCCAATCATAATCAATTTGGGCTTTCTTCACCAGTTTCAGCATCCTTATTCATGATAATTCCACCTGTCTTGTCAACCTCATCCAATAGCTCCCAAGGATTCTGGTTTAAGTGAATAGTGGATGGAGAATTTGGGAGGGTAGGATTCAATTGGGGTGCTTGGGTGTGAATGGTGGTCCAATCCTGACTCTGATTGGGCAGTTGGTGCCCAGGGTGGGGAGTGCAGCTGGAGGATTTGGAGGGGGCTGACTTCCCACGTTGGGTCAACAAATAAGAATATTGGGAAGGAGGGGGGCAATAAAATTCCCCATTCAGATGATGCCAAAACAGGTACAGAAATTAAACTGAGGGAATTGGCATGGGGGCAGGACCATTTAGTGTGGTCAAGAGTAAAACAAATGGGGCAAATCAGTTGACCACAATCAACACAAGCCCAAAAGAAATGCTCAGGTGCTGCAGCAATGCGAGCACATGGGGGGATTTGTTGGGTGATGGTAGGGTGGTGGGGAATAATAGTGGCAGTGGTGTGAGGTCCCACAAGGCGCTCCACGCTGGAAGGAATGGTGAAGACCAAGTTGGGCTGAGTGCCATAAGACAAAAGCTCACTCATCAACTCATCATAAAGAATTTGGGGTGGGAGATGCAAAGGGAGGTTGGCAAATGACACCACTAAAGTGGTGTCATCAGGGAGACGAGTTTGGGTGGTGGGGACTGGGGTATTTTTATAAATGAGCAGAGTCAACGCTGCCGCTGCAGCATCTGCTTCTGGTGGGAAGCCTATATCAAAATAGCCCTTATAAGGGTGGAAATCAATGAAGCCAGCCGGTGCAAAGGCAGCAGTGGTGAGTTCAATAATTGCCTTGTCAGTGTAAGGAAATAAATGCCCATATTTGACACAGAGGCAATAACAGATGGTGGATTTGGGTAGGGTGAGAGGATGGGGGCAAGTTGAGTGGATGCGCGCAAGGTAAGCGCTAAGTCTTGTGGGGGGACAAATCAGCCAGTAGAGTTTGGCAGACTATTTGAGCTTGTCTGACTTCAGTTTCCCTGCTGGGCGGAAAACGCTGGGATGTGGATCACTGCTGCCCCACACTGGAAAAGCAGGTGGCGGATCCACTGACATCAAATGGGAAAAGGTCATGGCCAGGTGGCGGTGGATAAAATTAAACTTTTATATAAACTTGCTCAAAAGTGAGTTTGAGCAGAAAAAGCTCTTCTTGATAAAAATTAAATTCAGTATATATAGTTCATATAATTCACATAGTAGATCTGATGTTTCATTTTGTAAAAATAAACATCCTACTACTGGTTTAATGAAACAATACTTTAAAGCTCTACTAGAAAATTTAAGTGCAGAGTATAGAGGCATATATTGCTTTAATATCTCTATATGAGACTTGGTGTAGATTTTGTATGATTTGTAGAACATTTTGTTCAACTTATAATTCTTCATCATAAACTTTCCTAGTTGCTTAGTTGTCACTCAGATAAGTAATTAAGATCATGAAAATAGGACAGTTACTACCTTAGTTTAGTTAGATAAAAATATTGAAGATTTAATGGTTAAGTGTTTTATAACTTAATACCCAAGTGTTAAAATCTGGTCACTTAGTGGTTGCCCGCTTCTGGCCCTAGATTTCAACTGCACAAATTCATGGATACTTGTGTTGATTAATAATATAAAATGTGGCAATAATAGTATGAAGACTACTATTTTTGGTTGGTTGCCCAAAAGCCATGTTGAGTGAAAAGTCCAACACTAAACTGGTACTTCTTCCTCTTAAAGATATTCTGGTATTGGTAGGGAACACTTTCCCTATTCTCTTTTTGCAGAGCCAAGTGGATACTTGATAAAGCCAACCTAAGAATTCTGATCCTTGAACTCTTATCCCAAGAGTGATGTTATGCAACCAACATAAAACAATAAAGTTATATTCAAGTTTTTGTCTACTTATATTAGAGAATATTTGGGGGTTTTATAATTAAAATTGACACACAACTTTTCAGCTGTCTACTGGGAATTATTTATGCTACTATGCTGGTTTGACTTTTAAGTTTTAGGCACTGAATCTTGTCAGGTACCATTGCCTTGAGTTTCTTAGGCAGCATAATCATCATCTGTTTGGTGACCAACTCTTGGTATTAGGGACTCAAAACCAATTGTTTTGGCTGATGATAATCCTACTCTCTACCTCTGGCATTTGAATGCTTTGGTAGTTTCTGAAGACTCCCCATTTATTCCACTCTGAACAGTTCCCTATAATTTGACTATCAGGTGTTGCTCCCATATCAAATTATTGCTTAATTTTGTTGAGGATAATTGCTGACTATAATCTCATCAGTTGGTAACCTCTAAAATTATTGGGAATGATGCCTGACATATAATCGCATTAATTGGCAATCTCTAATATCATTGGGATGATGCCCAACGATAATCCTATCAGTCAGCTGCTGTTGCCAATACTGTACAATTATAACTTAATCATCAAATTTATTAATCAGTTAAAAAGGTTGATTTATGTGTTATCTCAAATTCCAACACCAGGTATAAAAATAATTTAAGAAGCTTAGAACCTTCAATTCAAAGTCCAGTTTAAATAGGTTAGGAAGTGAATTAGTGGTATCCAATGATTTTTAACAGATATATACATCCTTTTAAGATTGTAGTTATTTGAGATTGGTGTATCCCCTTTAATTTGGGACTACAAATGCTAAAAATGTGTAGTTATTTGAAAATGTTTTGGTTATAAGGTATCATTTTAGTGCTGTGTAAATTTGCAATTAATTATATAGTGACTAGAAATGTTATGATAGTATAGATTGAAAGCATCCCCTAGATTCCATATTCCTGAACTACACAAGATGCCCTATTGCTTATAAAACTTCATCTCAATAACTCTAAGATAAAACATGATAAAAACTGTATATAGCGTTATTTGCCTAAGTAAACTTAGTTATTATATCTAGGTATTAGGTTTTTTGTATGCAAATTCTTTGACAACCTTTCAATTATACAACCATGTTCTTTGATTCCATCTAGTTCTAGTAAATACTACTGTTCACATTAGAGACTATTTGAATATTATTTATTCTTACACTGTCAACATCAATATGTTAAAATTCTCCTTAATGTATAAAAATATGCATGAGCTAATCAGCACTGAAGCCTTTAACCTTGATCATTTATTGTCAATTGTGAACATTAAGAGCTTATAGTCAGACAATCATTGAAAGCCCTGAGACTATGAGACTTATAGCCTAGAGACAATCATCATCAGAGACCTAAGAGCATGATATTTGTGGCTTTAAGATGAACAGCATCAAAGTTATGATTATTATTAGAACCCTTAACATGAGCAAGGGTCCTAAAGCTCTGATGTGTAAAACTTTGAAGGTCAAAGATATATATTGAGAAATTAATTTGTGCGCTTGTTTACAAAGATTTTTCTCTATTATGCTTTGTGATTTTTTTTTCATAAAAAGAGACTTTAATATATACCATCAGCAAAGCTATTGCACTATACAGTTCCAGGACCTTATATCTAGTCATTAAACTTTATAAAATTATAGTTTAAATATAAGGGGAATAACTAAGAAGTTGTTATTATTCTATAGTTTTTTGTTGTAAAAGTTATAGTATCCATTGATATGATGCAATCCATGGTATGATAGTAGCTCATATTTGATAGGGGTCTAGAAGATTAGCGTGTAATCTATTTCTGATGCAACTTAATACTTTCTTTATTAAACCAAATACATCTGGTGCTATGTGTTCAATTATAGTAAAAGGTTTTATCATAACTTTAACCTTTTGTTATCATGGCATATGTATGTCACAATAAGCTAATGTACCTTTACATTATAGATAGAAAGTCTTTGATTTTAATTGTTATATGCTTCTAGTTATATAACATTTGAATAACAAAGATCCAATTGGTAGATGCTTCTAGTGATATTCATTTAGATAACATAGATCCAATAGTTTGTGATTAAGTTTTATAATTTTTTATGTTAACTTTAAAGTGTACTTAGTGAATTAACTTCAGAGGAACCATGCAAAGTACAATTTAGGTGGTAAGGATGGTTAACAGTCATGCAGTAGCCTAAAAAGTGCTACAGTTGTGATATATTAACTCATGTTGCATGATAACTGTCATAATGCAAATACTACTAAGATAGTGTGTTTGCAACTATTTTATAATGTATCTGAACAATGGTCATTATTTCAATAAACCATTTGTTTTCATATGATATGTATTGATAGATTGCCTCTGATTGCTAAAAGATCATTAAGCCAGGGGTACCATTAGATGTAATATTAGTGTTGTAATTGGTTTGACCAATAATCTATGTTCTAGGATTGTAATTAGCTAATTTTTAATCTATCTAATAATTATATAACAGATTCAACCAAATAGTGATTAGTTCACCCCACAACCCATGCTTTTATATATAGCAGGCTAAAGTATTGATTTACTATGAATCAGATCCCAAAATCCCCACCACCACAACTCTCATTCCCTTAATTTATGGCCATTGACGCTGTGGCCCCAATTACCATATTGTCTCCTATTTTTAGCTTAGCAAACTATTTTACATTGCCCCAAGCCTGCATAAAATAATTGGTAATAAGGCCCTTATAAAAATGGCTATCCGCCAGCAATTTGATAACATCCAATCACTTCATCTTTTAATGGAAATGCCTCAAGCCCTAGCTTTTTGCCTTCTGAACCAATTTAGTATAACACTTCTTGTCTACTATTTGGGAGTGCTGCTTAGTAACCATAGAAAGCAACAATAAAATCATGTAGAAGGAAAATATCTGGGAATAATTGTCATCTGGGAGGAGACCTTTTCCTGGAGAAAGCTGTAAAGAGCCTACCTGGAAGATTTTAGAGCAAGGCTGTTAGTCTCTGGCAGTATTTGATACTACAGTGTGCTCTCTTATTTTCTTAAATAAAATACCTTATTGCTGAAAATATGGTTTCTTTAATTATTTTTCGTCAAAATATTGACTTCAGACAGTACTTTGTATTTTTGGTGCATTGACAGGTATGGTTAAATATGACATCCCACCAATTTCAAGATTTGGTGCTCACTACAGGGGGCTACACCTTGCTTCCTTGAAAATTTTGTTATTAAGTATGAATTATGACCATCCAGTCAAGGACTACCTCAGGGTGGAGTTAAAGCCATAACCTGATGCAGAAGTGGTTGGCCCCAAGGTCCAGCCAAAATGTTCTGACAAGATTTGTCAATTATAAGCGGAAGAGAAGGCTTACTATGACCTACTTTCTAATATCCTATTAGGTCATTATTGTCAAGTGAAAGAATTGGTAAAAAATATGTAAATTTGTCAACGCCACCTTAATGGCCTTGATATTGATAAGGACTAAGCTGTTCACTCCATTACCAATTTGTATTAGGATCTTGAATTCTTACATATGGAACTTAACATTCAGGGAAAAAATGTGCAGTCCCTTGTAAGCAAAAGAATGCTTTGAAGGCGGATTTTCTGATCGCTACCCAGATAAATTTATAATATGGAGGTCACATTGCAAGCAGAATATCATGGTTTTAGTGAAACAATAATTAATTTAGGTCAGAGATTTGTCAGGATATTTGCAAGAGTCACAGAGGTCCAGTTGCTTCAGAAACCCTTATGATGGGTCTTGATAGTGAGGTAATGTGGAGCGGGTTACATGTACTTCCTGCTGGTTTTCTCATCCAATCTGACTGTTGGAGCTTCTGTGCACCTGATGATATGGCAGCCCACAGTTGTGTCACTTTCCTTCCTTGCATTAATAACCCATTAAATTAAATAGGGACAACGCAGGCTTTTTGGCCTTGCAGCCATGGAAATCTATTTTTGTTTATTCCTATTAATTTACCAAATTTAGACAAGGTAAACGTGCACAATTTTTGGATCTATTTGATTAATATGTATGTAGTGTGAGAGACCTCTAAGTTGGCAATAAAAATTAACTCGTTAGACTATTAAAGTCAGGAGTTAGTTATGCCAAAACTAAAGAAGACTGACATGTCCTACTTTAATTCCAAAAACTTCTTATCAAGGAGTCAGAGGAACCTAAATGACGACCACTTGTATGTTTTTTTAGTACTAGATGGACGACCACTTGTATGTTAAAGTCCGTAATATCTCTTTTAAGCGATGAATCTATTCAAATATTTTCCAAATAGCTTTTAGATGATGGCGCAGACACTATCTGAGGCTAAAGTTTTAAATGATTTTGATGATCAGATCAAACTTTGCTACATCTGCAAGCCATACACAGTTTGTATTACATTAGGATACCAGTTTTAAAAAAGGAGAGTGATATTGCTTATATAGTGAATTATCTCCATCGTTGCGCCATCACTATTGAAGTGCTTGATCAAAGTCTGTGAGAGCTGCATGATCAGCCCAACTGGGGTATCTCCTAACTAAAAAAGTAACTCAGCTTTATGTCCCTCATTCTTAGAAACCTAATATTAATCAGATCATTTTGTTATCTTTGAAAGAAATTTGGGGCATTAAGCCAACCATTGGGCTTATTAAAGTTCAAAGTCAAAGTTCTTTTGGCAAGCCCTGTGATTAAGTGGACTTTGAAAAAGTCAGGGTAGAGTAGAACAGGGATTTTCTACATCTTTTTCTTCTAAAAAGATTACAACTATAAAGAAAACTCTGACCCCACCTTATATCCGGTGGAAGTATGACATTAACATCTCACCTCCAGAAGTTCAGTGAGTAGTAGCTGATGATAGGGTAATTGTGACCAACCGCCCCCTGAAAAATGGAAGGCTGAAGTGGCACCAAAAAAACATAGCAAAGACTTACGCTCAACAGCTAGTATTAAAAGAGCTTCCAGTTACCTCTGGCAATATCCCCTAATTGAATATGGTCCAAGTGGTAATGCCTATTGAAACTTTGACAAAATCCAGCCCCCAGCTAGGCATGGAGATTCAGACTTTTTTAGGTCAAGTGGACAATTTGGATGTCCTAGCAATAAATCTGGCGGACGCTTACTTTTCTGAATGCACTTAAATTTGATATTATAGTAAATAATCTTAAAGTCTGTGCAATTATTGAAATGGGGCACCTGTTGATATTGTGTCTACTAAACTGTTAAGTGACTGGCCTTACTTCAGACACAGATCATTGAAAGATTTATGATACTGTGGGCCCTCAGACCATAACTTCTAAAGGAGCATACAGTGCATTGCCACTGTGATTATGGCTCATTAGTGATTTCTGCTCCCGCTATTGTTTTACCTAATCAAAATTACAACTTTCATACTGGAATCTCATTTATGAGGACTCATGGAGTCAAGGCTGATTTTGAGGTGAATACTTTGGAAATCCCTGGACAAACCCTTATGTTATTTTATAATTTCAAAATGGCCCCAGTGACTCAAAATCAAGGGTTTGTCAACCTAGATTTCAAAGATGGCTTAGATCCCATGGGTTATCAGAAGATTCAAGCTTGTACATGGCAGTTGACACAACCAGATTGCAGAATTTACAAGTATTACAATACTTGGTAATTGTTATTTAATTCAACTTGCTCAATACTTTGAGGCAATGGATACCGCTGGCTTCATAAACGAAGAAAACCCACAGCTATACCCCCTCATGCCCCATGTTGCTGATGCCCCTACCCCTATGTTGTCCGCCATGGTCCGCCAGCTAAAGCGGGTGCCAGACAAAAGTTTCTCTAAAGCTTCCTCGCCAACTTATATGAAAACTAGGCTGATAACCTAGGGGCTATATTAGGAATTGTTTTTAATTATGATAATCCCTTTGTTTGGCCCATTTATAAATAAAAATTCGTGGCGGCTCCCCCTTTTGGGTTGTGCACCACTAGTGCTAAAAAAGTAATTATTATCTAATTATTCCAGCGGGCCATCAGATAATAATGGGGGCCAAGCTTAACTTAATTTTTATAAGGATTATATGGCAAAATATTTGCACCATTTTGTTTTTCCAACTTGGAACCTGTTGCCACACCTAGGATTATCCTCTCCAACAACAATGAAATTCAGATACTACTATGTTTTTTGTATGCATACCCTAATCAGATAAAGTAGACATCAGATTATTGCTTTTGCGCATATGTTGCCTGTTAAAGATGAACAGAATGTCATAATTTTTCACTTTGATTAATTAGGCCTTAGAGGCGATATTGAGCAATATGTTTGCTCTCTAATACCTCAGGAAAGCCTATCTGGGCTAACTGAGGATGAAAAGGATCAAGCGCTGGCCCTTTTCAAAAAAGTGAAGCATTATTTTTCACAAAAGACAACTGTAATTTAAAAATATTCACATGATGTGCTACATCATATTGATAAGGAAATCATCTGTATTTGCCATTATATGATTATATATACAAAAGTAGCAGATGAAGTCGTTAATACAGAAATTAAACAGCTGGCGCAACATGTGATGTTAGTGCCCTCTAAAAGTCATTGGTCAGAGTCATTCTTAATTATTGTTGGGATTCTAGATAGTTTAGGTGAAGCCTTAACTTGAGGCTTCTAATTTTATTATTTACTTTGGGCAATCTTAACTAAAATTTTAATTTTAAATTTTAAATTTATTGCGAGGAAGGCTGACCATGGGATGAACACTTCTGAATTTGACCTGAAAGAGACAAAACTTAGTAACAGAGAAGGCACCCCAGTGAAGTGATGCTATCTCTTGTTGCCATCGGGAACGCCACTTATGGGGAGGGGGAGGGAACGTGTGAAGGGGCTGTAGCCACAATTGAACATGTGTTGAGGAAAGGGTCTGATTTGATGAACCAAACTGGGAACCAGGAGGAGACCAGCTGTTGGTGACTCGAATGAGGTATCCAAACATCCACGCCTGAAAGTGGCCCACCAAATGAGACCAGAATCTGCGGACAGCTTCTGGGAGGGTGGGGGTGGAGCCTGAGATGGCATCCAAGACAATCTTGTGGATAGTCCACATGGCGATTGCAACCACCAGAGCATGGAGGGAGGGTGGAAGGGGGGAAGCCATTGATAAAGCAAACATATCTCTTGACAGACTGAAGGGATGTGTTTGATCCTGGCCAAGTAGGCGTTGAACTTAGCGCCATATCACTCTAGAGGTAGGACACTTCTCCATGCGGTGGAACAGCGTTCCATAATGGCCACACACAACGCAGGATGAGTGTAAAGTGTTAGAGCACTCAGCAATATGGTACACCCACCTCAGGCATCGCCACACATGGAAATGGATTTGAGGCTGTAACAGAGGATGGTGTGCATATTTCCAAATAGTTTCTGAGTCTCAATGGATTAAGGGATGTCCATCATGTCCAGGTAGTCCGCCCTGGATAGGACATGGGGCCGTGTGGGGATCACGCTATCTTGGATGGGTAGCCCCTGTACCTCTTGTGTGAACTGAGGAGAGGGGCGGCCTCTCTGGGCTGTGTGTCCTCTTATATGAATTCTCCACTCAGCACTCCGCATGGAGAGGAGGATTTGTTTGTAGTGGGTTTTAGTCCCGTGAGGACCTGTGGCCAATGGGTGTGAAGCCAGGTATTTCATCAGGGAGTGAGGGTTCGATGGATTGTTGAGGCCCAAGGTGTAGGAGAAGTTGGAGTGGGACGCGCGGGACCAGTGTTGGGAGGGGAGCATAGGGGTGGTGACAGCCGCAATCCAGGTGCCCAGGATCTTGGCAGCATGGGCTTTGAAGTCAAGCAGGCCCATGCCACCATGATGATGAGGGCCAAACATGACCTCTAGCCATACTGGTGGAGGGCGGCCTGACCAAAGCCATCCTTGCAGCAGGGCATACAAGGATTTGAAAAAGCTTGGGGAGATGGGATGGCGTGGGCTCCAAACCAGACTTTGGAGAGGAGCATAGAGTTGGCTAAAACAACCCTGCCAGTAAGGGAAGTAGGGTGGGCTCCGAGGGAGGCGATGCGCTTTGTCACGTTGTCTAGAATATGACTCTCCATTACTGCTGATGCGTACCCGCCTGCCTCCACCCACAAGCCCAGATGGCGGACCAGCCCTATGGTAGGGCGTGGCACGAAGGGGAGCACCAGTGGGGCGGTGTGGGGTGAGCTGGGAGGGCGAGCATATGTGTGAGCAGATGGGTCGGGCTGGGCACTGGTTGCTGGGGCCCAGCAGGTTTGTACCGACCAAGGAGGATGATTTCGGTTTTGGAAGTGTTTAGTGCAGCATTACTTACCTGGGAATACTCCTGGATGAGAGCTTCAAGCGCGCGTGCATCTTTATTATTAGACACCCCAACCACACAGTCATCTTCAAACGCTATCATCTTGACTGGGTCTTGGCCTGGCACATGGACCCCAGTGAGTTGGGCATTCATGTTTCGAAGTAGTGGGTCAAGGCTGAAGTTGTATAAGAGTGGGATAAGGGGGTCCCCTTGTCGCAAGCCCCTTTGAGGGCAGACTACTTCTGTTAGGAAGCCAGGGCCACGTACTGCCATTGTTGCAAATTCCATGAGCAGCATCACCCAGTTGATGAAGCGAGGAGGTAAGCAGAATTGATGTAGGCAGGCCCTGATGTATTCCCAGTTTACTCTATCATAGGCCTTCTGTTGGTCCAAGAATACAAGTGCCCCAGAGGCTGTGGACTGGAATGCGTTAGCCACAGAGTGCATGTTGTCCCAAATTGACCTTCTGGGGATGAAACCAAATTGTTCTGGGGAGATGGTGGCAGATGCTACAATCCCTAAACGGTTAGCCATGATTTTTGTTAAAATTAAAGTATCCATGTTAGTTAAAGAAATGGGGCGCCAGTTGGCTAAGTCTAGCTTGTCCCCTTTCTTGAAGAGTGTGATGGTGAAGGCCTTTTGTCCTCCTGGTAGGAGGCGCGTTTCCAGAAGGCTCTGGTTAAGTGAGGCAAGCAGTAGTGGGGATATATATTTGAAGTACTTTTTATAGAATTCATATGTAATGCCATCTGGGCCTGGGCATTTGCGGTTTAGTGCTCCATGGATGGCTGTCCATAATTTGTTCAGAGTAATCAAATTCATTATTTCCAGGTATTGGGAAATGGTGAAGATGTGGGTCCAGTCGAGAAATTCCGCCACTTTGGCTGGCTGAATTGGATCAGATCAGTATAACTCAGAGTAATACTTTTGTGTTTTGATTGCCACTTCAGCTGGCATATCTGCGATGGAATCATACGATCTTCACACCTGTGTGCATGCCACACTCTGGCGTGGTGTGAAATTTTTTTTAAAAAATATGCGGTGCACTTATTACCCTCTGTAATGCGTTTGGCCCTGTACTGAACACAAACCCGATGTTTGTGTTGCCTTTTGAGCGCGTTGAGGTGGGTGGCTGCCTCCGCCCATTTCTGGCCCCATGCAGGGCTGTATCCTGTGGCTGGGATGTTGGACTCCAGGTGTGCCAACTCTGCCAGAGCGCGCAAGATGACAGCTGATGTGGCTCATGAGCGTCAGGAGGAGAGGTGGCGAGAGTGGTGGATGGTATCCTCTTTGAAGGCTGCCCATGTGGAGATGGGGTCCGCACAAAATGGTGTAACAAACTCTTTTTCCAAAGTTGCTGATTCCACCCAAGTGGAAAATCCTGGCAACGCAAGTTTGGGAGGGCGGAGTTTGCACCAATGTGGGGCCTTAGCCACTGTGACAGGTAGGTGGTAGGTTATTGAGACCAGCCGGTGGCCAGAGAATTCAATTTTTGTTGTTTGGAAGTGGGAAATGTGGGGTTGGAATTTTGCCGGCGTAAGGATAAGGTCTATGCGGGTCATGGACCTTAATTGGCCGTTGTGGATGTTTGGTCACATCATGTTTTTGAGCAGCGGGGCTCGCCACAGCAGCGCATCCATTAACCCAAGGGTGGCCTTTATAACGCGAAGTTCTACATGACCCTGGGGGGTGTGGGAGGAGGAAGGCCAACAGTCCGTTGGTGTGTTTAGCCAACAGTTTATATCACCAACTACAAAAGGGTCTGGGGGTAATGGGAGGGATTTGACTGATGAGAAAAATTCCCGATGTTCTTGTGCACAGGTTGGGGCGTAGATGTTGATGATAGCATGTGCCACATCAGCCCATGAGAAAGTGACAACGAGGACTCAGCCATTGAGGAAGGATTCCAATGATAAAAATTTGAAAAAATTGTTTTTCCAAACTAGCACCCCACAGTGCTCTGACCAAAAGGATAGGGATGGGAGGAGCATGGTTTTTCAAGCATCCTCGGAACCTTGCAGACAGTGGGACTCCTGGATGGCCAGGATATCCATGGGTAAATTTTTTTGTAAAAAACTCAGTTTCCTAGCCCAGGACGGTGAGGCCTTGAGTCTGGCAATATTCAACGTCCCAAAAGTGAAGGTTTCCCCCATTGCACCTTAGGTGCAAGGGGGTGGGCACCTGGGCCCACTAGCCTCCTCTATATCCCCATGGGCCTTCATGGCAGCACAAGTGTTTGCAGCAACGCTATCAGTAGTTTTGTTAATTTTTGCAGAAAGGTTCGCGTTTGCTTTTGCCTTTGCTTTTTGTTTCCCCAACGTCAAACAAATTTTTTGTGGTGCGGATGAGTTTGGTGCACCAACAATTGGGTCAAAAAAATTTTTTCAGGTAGGTTGGACCCCAAGTAAGTTTCAACTGGAGCTTGGTTGCAAAGATTGGGTGAGATTGAGTCACCCATTAGATCCTCAGATTGGGTGGCCCAATTGGCTTGGGCTTCCCAATCTGATTGGTTGATGGATTCCCAAGTTGCTTCCACCGCAAAGGTTTCAATGTCCTCCTGGTGTTGGGAGTGTGGGATAGCAGTGGTGACTTTGGCCGCTTCCTTGGCCACGGCCCTGCGGGCCTGCTTAGCCTTCTTCCACTCTTTTGGGGAAATAGGCTTTACCAGTAGGTAGCAACCTTGTGCTCCCCATGGGAAAGCCTCTTTGGTGCTTATGGTTGGTTCGTAGTGCACCTCTCCACTGGCCATGGCCGCTGAGGGGTGCTCTTGGAATGTGACGCCCTCCTTGGTAGGGCATGCGTGTGCCTTATGGCCAAACGTGTCACAGTGGATGCAGATGGGGGGCGCGCTGTCCACGGTCACCCGGAAAGGGTGGGTGGTATGCCCTTTGATATTAGTAAAAGTGGAGTGTGGGATCTGGGTTAGGTCCTTTGCAATCTCCTCAGTTGGGGCCAGAACTGCGATGGCTTTGCTGGTGCACAGGTGTGGCATCAGTGTGAAGTGTTGCATTTTGAAAGATTGTATTTCGCTGTATATGGCGAGACCATCTTTCAGGTGTTGTTCCAAAATGTCACGTTTTACCGTAGTAGGCAAAAAGTCAAACGTGAGGAAAATTTGGTTTGATTTTGTTCATCTGGTGCATTTGGTTTCAACGACCTGTTACCCTTCAAGGAGGTTGACCACTATGCACACTGCTGCAGCCTCGTCTGCTGCTTTTTTGCTTTTGAAACCTAGGTCCAGCCAACCGCGTGACATGGAGTGAGATGCAACGTACACCGCGGTCGGGAAAACTTTGTGTACATCTTCACAAAATTTTTCCCATAAGGCCGTTTTTCAGATGTCCAGATACGCATGGACTCCAAATTCCACCGCCAAAAGTGGCTGGGAGTGTGGCGTGTTGATGTACTGGTTGCATCGTGCTTGCCACATGAGTATCTCTGGGGAAATTGTGACCACCAGTTTTTTAAGATTTTTGTCTATTCCGCCAGATTCTCTGGTGGCGTTTTCAAACGTTGGAGGCCGCGGGCCTTCCACCTGCTCCTCTTACCTTGCTTGCCCAACTGCTCCCTGACATGGGTGCAGACTAATCTCCTCTGTGAGATTATCAAACTAGAATAAGTCATGAATTGAATAGGTTGCAAAAGTGATTGCAATGAGAAAGAAAAGTTAATAATTAGAAATTTGTTAAATAAATTCTATGATTTTATAATAATCAACACTGAGTGGCACTTTGCTTATTTACTTTTAGTGTCTTGAAAGACTTTTTTTCAAAATGAGTTTAAAAGCTAATTTAAGAATTAATAACATTATTTGAGAGGTGAACTTAAAAAATGAGTGCAACTATATAAGCGCTTACAATAATGGAAATCTTTTTATTGCATATTTTACATTGCTTTTATGGTTAAAAGAACTTTGGAAGATAAATGCAATGAAAAACAATCATACTAATCTAACAATGATCTAAAAAAGAAGACTGGAAAACAACATAAAAAAGAGAATTTTACTTATAACCATAAGTTGAGTCAATATAAAGAGAACTAAAAATTAGATTTAAGGTTTCCTTATTTGTAAATGGGAAAATAAACAAGTTTAGATTCATAAAAGTACATATAAACTACATATCTGAAAACAGTAACTATATCTTTAGTAGGGCAGGAAGAAAAACACAATCACGTAGAATAAATAGTATATGGGGGAGGGTGTAAAGTTGTAGAGTACAGACTAAATGATTAATGTCTCTCGTTTTGATTCCAGTAGATGAACTTTGTGTAGATACGATTTAACTATGTTGGAATTGTGCACCAATGGCCTAACCTGAGATGGTGAATAGCAAGGAAGCCCATTGAATTCCTGGACTTTTAGAAAGCTGCGCTTGGAGGTTTATCCGGATCTATCCTTACTTTATCATTTATTTCTAATTCCCTATTTATTGATGCAGTATCATCCGTGGGTTGGCACACCTCAAATGATGATAAAAAAGTATGTGAGCTAGGTGAGGGAACGGTAAGATATTAGTAATTGTTGACTATGGCTTTAGAGTCTCCATTTTGACTTTAAAAACATAATTAAATCACTTTAAATTTTAACTTAGTATTTTAAGATTTGTGAGTCTTTGTTGAGCACAATGTTAACCCAAAAATGTGACAATGGGATGACATACTTTATTAAGCCATATAACATAGGTTCTTAGGGTTTTCCAAATATAAATTATTCAGTTTCTGATGTAAAGGTCATATATTACTTAAAATTAAATTCTACTAAAGTTCTCTCTAATATTAATTCCACCACAGCTTAATCCATATATAGAGAAATCCATATTACATAGACTCATGATTCTGAGATAGCAATAAATTAGAGTAATGGAGTTGCTAGATGTAAAATTCACTAATTTGTCCTGTTCAATATCACATTCATTGAATTTAAAAGGTACAGCAGAATGAAAGAACTTTGAAAACTGACACACAGCAAAACCCCAATGTCCTAAGCCCTACCACCCGCTTCTCCAAAATGGGGAAGCGGTGAAACCCCCTAGCATCTTCTGCCCATTGAGAAAATGCTTTTAAACTAGGTTGACCAGCCCCCCAATGCTTCTGGTCAATACGCTCCTCCCAAGGTTCTTGCACTCCACTCTACATGTTCCCAAGCGCTGCCTCATAACCCCATTGTGCTCTCTCAAAGTAAGGTGAGATTCAGACTTCAAGTTGAATATAGAAACTTGTTCCCTACATTGACAAACAAATTATAGAATTAGCCCATCTGCTTATGTAGCCTGCAAGCTTTATTGACTTCCTCCCCTACAAAGGTACTTTGACCTTATCTTCACCTGTGAAGCTGATGATGCAATCACAGCCAACATTCCCATGGTGTTCCTTGGAACCCCATCCTTAACAATTGCACCAGTTGCCTGATGACACCACTCTTGTAATACAATTTGCAGGCCTCCCCACCCACCTCCCCCTGATACTAATATAACGAACTAATAGCTGGGTTGTCAGTATATGGCGCTGACCCCATTCTACAATTTGTGGTTCCCAATAGAGCCAATTGACTTGTGAGCCCTCACACCTTTACAACTGTATGCCTAATATCAACCAAAATCGCCATTTTGATTCCCCCACAATGTTGTCTCCTCTGCCCCTGACCACCCTTTCTGGGCATAGTAGGCAAAGGGCGCACGATCTGCCCCATTTGTTTCACACTGGACCACTTGAAGCACTTCTGCCCCAGCATAGCCTGAGCTGGAGCCCACACACTTGACTCCTCCATGATGCTCCCATTACAAACATAAAAACTTTTTTAATTAGGCACAATCCTTCGCCCCTCCACCCAAAATGGTAGTTGCAACTGCTACTGATTCATCCATTAAGGAACCTACATGTAAAAACCCCAACTCCCACTCCAACTAATCAGGAGCCAGCATGAACCCCAGTAAAATTATAAAAACCCCAACCAGCCACCCAACCCAGCCCACCTGTATGCTGATCAACCTATCATTTTCAACCAAATCCCTTGGACTATTTGGAGGAAGTTGATGATTTGGGAAATCCCATCCCCATCTTGGTTGAGGCCCCAGGTCTCAAAATGTACCTGAACGCAGTTTATGCAGCTTAATTTCCAATTTGGCACTATGCTCTACGCTCTGATGCTGATGAATTATAAAGTGACCACCAACTCACCAAAGAGGCTGTTGCCTCCCTGATTGTCACCCCCTCCAAAAGGCCATAGAAAAATCAGTCACAGTTTTGGCCAAGGGGTTACCCGCCCCTGTCCTTCCCCCATGCAACAATCTCATAAAAAGAATCTCTACGATTCCATCAAGTTTCTAACAAAGCAATACAGAATTTTTCAATTTTTGCAAAATTTGGCCCCAGTACCCGCATTACCAGAAACAACATTGCCACCTTCACCACCCTTCCCAAAGTTCAGTTCAAGGCTGAGAAAGCCCCATCCAAATATATCACCACCCTTCTCATAGCAAAATTCGAGCTGCAAGTCCCACTCTGCTACCTTGACCCCCATTTTGAGGATGCGCCCACATCTATGCTCTCAGCGCTTTGCAGTACACTGTCTGACACAGAGGAGGAAGATGAGCCTCCCAATCCCCATTCACCCCCCACCACAGACGCATAGCAGTTTACTGCCTCCAACCTGGTTGGATCATTTTAGTTTTTATTTTTTGATTCAGTCTGAGTGATACGTTCTTCTCTTTCTGTTCAATCAATTTTAGATTAGTATAAGTTTTTCTCCTCTGATCTTGGTATTGTCCATAAACTAGCTGGATTGCCTCTGTTAAATAAATTAAAAAATTCACTAAAATGTGATAAAGGAGCTAAAATATTTCTATGTTAACAATTATTTTCTGAAAAGGAGCATATCCATAAAATTTTAAAACTCTAGTCATTTCTAGTTTCATATACTCTTTAATTGTTAAAGAGTTCCTAAATAACCTGGATTAGATATAACTTTTTAGATGCGTCATGGACGTCATCAGATCATGATGGCGTACAACCTGAATTTATTTAAGATTAATAAATGAGTGGTTTGGACGCCCTAATCCATAATTGAGCCCTGATAACATGACTAATTTATTGCATATTAAAAATATGCCCTAAATTGGAAAGAACCAACAAAGGGGATTTTGGAAACCTCAGAGACATGATATGGACTTTACCACTGATTAATAACCTGGGTAAAACTATAAGTTCTAGAGCCACATTCTGGAAAAACCAGAACAATTGAGATCCAACAAACTGAATTTAGATGGAGAAAGATGACCACTACAATCCCTAACATTAAATGAGAAGTGAAGATCATGTTTGAAGAGACCCAGGCGCTCTCTGTCAAGGCTCTTACTTACCTCATAAATACTGATGAAACTTTGACCCTTTAAAGTAGTTAAAAATTTTTTTCTAGCTTATATAATTGGTACATAATTAAAGTTCCTTTTTATATTCTAAAATAATATTGTAAGAGATTAAGACCACATATAGTTTCCAGTTATAGAACTTACTGAATGCAAAATTGCTTCGCCATCTCCTTTCAGTAGGCATTTCTTCTCATAGTGCCATCCCAAAAAAACTAGAATTTTCTAAACAAGACAACTTTGGGCAATCAAAAAATCAAAGTTTTGGTTTCTAATATAGCTTTGAATCCAAGAGTGGTTTTTGCTACAGAGAATTATGAGTTGTTATCAGTTTAAACTTCAATTATGAAATAGACAGTAATTCTTGCAATTAAACTTCTCTATCTAATGGAATGGGTAAGACTAGATGAATTAATGCCTCTAAATACGAAATACAATCTATACAGCCTCTGAGTTTGGAGTTTAGAACACCTTCGATTTTTTATTGCTCATACCAGAAAAACCATTACTAAGTCCAGTGCAACAAAATTATTGGAACCATCAACAAGCTCTTGAATGGTAAATAATTGATTGAAGTCCATTCCAGATGATTCCAAGCCATGACAGTACCCTCCTACATCCAAAGGCTTTTTGGCTCAGCTACCTTGGCTACCAATGAATTAACCAACGTTGTAGAGCACTACCTCTTCCTGTTTGTAGATCTATCTCTTCATCAACATCTTTATAGTCATTATGACTGCATCATCAGTAGGTTTTGTTTTAGGTAAACTTAAAGTAAATAACCAACTATAATTTTGTTGATTTCTATGAAGCCACTTCTGCGTTTGTCTAAGATAACCATAAAGCAGACCAGAACAATCAACGTCTCATTAAAGATGCTAAATACCAATTCGCTTTATTGTCAATTTGGTGGTTTAAGTCACATGGAAAATTTATTACTCACCATCTACAAGGTGTAGTAACTAAAATATGCAGCATGTGCAGATACCTCCTCTGAATCCGCCGGTCAGATCCTGACTCTTAAGTCAGCTCTAGTGAGAGTGCTGCTTCAAGTAGCTGTGCTTATTGAAATACTGAAATAATGATACTAGTAATTTTCCACAGTGTTAGGAGTTAAAGGGCATGAAGGTCCTTGTAGGCCAAAGGGCTTCAAGGCCATGAGCTCCATTGAAGCCAATGGTCTGAGGGAGACCAAGGTCCCAAAGGGCCTAGTGGGCCTAGTGGCTTCAACAAAGCAGATGAAATTGAGGCCCTTAAAGGACTGCCTTTGCCCCCTGAGTCTACTACCCCATGTGCTAAAGGTTCTAATCTTTAGAGAAGCAAGATGTTGGTGAAGAACCTCTACTGCTGCCTCCCATAGTGCGATTCTGGTACAGGAACTTTAGGTAGGGGACAATTATGACTGAGATGGCGTTGCACACTAATGCCCCAAACCGAGATAGCAAATAGCAAAGGCGGTCCATGGAGTTCCTGGCCTATCATACACCGTAAATGGAGGTTTTCCAGATTTTATCCTTCTTTCCCATTCATTCAATTTCCCATTAATCGGTGTGGTATTGTCCTCAGGTAGGCCCACCTCAAATAAAATATAAGATGTTGGTGAGGATCGAATTTTTCATTAGTGATGGGGAAAATCGCCCAAGGATGACGTGACTCACCCATTTTTAATCCTGTTAACCCCAAACTCAAGTTGGAAGAACTAAACAAAAAGATAAAATAAACATAAAATTTTTATGGTCATCAATAAAATTTTAATTGAATTAAAAACTTAAATACAACATCAGAATTCAAGTCAGCAGTTACAAAGCAGAGATCTCAGCTCTGAAAGTTCAGGTGGAGAAAAAGGTTATTGCAGTCACCCTTGACGAATGCTGGGTCTTACTATAAGATGATGTGGAATTTGAAAGCAAATGAGTCAAAGAGCTCCTCGCAAGTATATAGAAGCAGCGCCCTCTAAGCCAAGCCATAGACCTGAGATAGTCATAACCACTCTTTCTACTCTTCTGGCTCATCTTGTACCTGTTTCAGGGAGAGGTTCATCACTAGCTCATGAGAGTTTTGTTTCATTCTTCAATGCTTTATTAGAGCACAATGGAGGAGCCCACTGACAGTCAAAAAGTGAAGCACTCTATTTTTGCCTCTGATGAGAAGCCAGAGAAATTTATGACCCCTCACATGCGTGACTGCATACCTAGGCTCAGTTTAATACTGACTTAATTCAGGAGTTTATAAAGTGATTAAATCATCTCATACAAGAAGCAAGCCTTCATGTCAAAATGCTTTGATAAGGTGAGAGTCCCTCTGACTTCTCTAAAAATTCTATGCCAGCGTTAACCATTGGTTAATACTAATCAAAAACCTATATAAGGCGCTATTATCGCAGTTATCTCTTCCATTAGTTCATTTCCTGAATTTCAATTACATATTATATGAGTCAACTAGACTTTTATGTGTATCCAAGAAATAAAGCAGGTTTTAGAAAGATTTTCACCAGTATGTTATATGATTTCTTACTTCTTGGAAGTTCCCTTGGTCACCCTCATGTGTTGTTATAAAAATTAAGACAAAGAGATACCCGTCTGTTCTTAATGAAAAATTCGTCTACAACATGTCCATTTTCTATTTGCGTCCTTCAGAGGTGGCAGAACATGAACTGTTGTAAAAGGGAGTTCAGCCTGAAGAGATAGGCTCTTTATGCCGATGATTCCATTACCATGCCTATAGCTAAATCTACTATTCTTTAAAGAGTTGGTTATGAAGATACCTGAGTGAATGAACAATTTACTTCTGCTAATAACATTTTAGTAGCTCTTATTCTTCTGATAACTCATTTATTTTTCACACTTTTCCGATAAAATTCAACATCCCGGTACTCAGGTTGCCATTAAATTAATAAGAACTCCAATTCTCTCAATAATTGATACCATGTCCCAGGTAAATGTCACTCCTTCAAAACTCGTGATATTATCAGAATCACTCCCAACTTTCCACACTACATAGACTATGGAATTAATATCTCCCTTTGTACAAGGTCTATTTGGGCCTATTCTACGCATTCACACAGAGACAATAATTATCCTTGAACACCACAGTGGTATCCCTTGACAACCCCAGATAAGAATTACTGTTGGGAACACAATTCCACCAGGAGTACAATGCTATCATCCAATTCTCTGAAGGATTATTATCCTTACTTGGGACACATTTCCCCCTAGTATTTTAGATTAACATAGGTCTTAAGAAATGTATAAGGCTTAAATTTGCTTGTGAGAAATGATTGACAAGATTAATTGATTTGACATCGATGAATCCCCCCCTTGGGTTGGGACCATCTAGTACTAAAAAAAAAGATTAATTGATTTGAATATAATGTCTGAAGTCCCATGTGTCCCTTGTCACCACATGTAGTTGATGGAGCAAAAGAAATAACCTTATACAATTCAGAACCTAAATCAATCCCTCTAGATCCTGAGGCAAAATTAACATCTGGGTGCATGTGAACACTCTCCCAGTAGCCTATTGGAGATATAAGATGTTAGTAACTTAATAAAGTTGGAGGCCTCAACTTGTCCTAGAGTTCTTGATCCCTGCTCACGCGGGCCCTATCTCAGTGCTTCTGGCCAATTTGTCAACTGAGAAGCGTATGGTGGGATCCAGCACCCCATATCATATGTAAGGATACTATCCATTGAAAATATTGATAATGTTTGAGGATTTATGAACCTAAATGACTTTGCGTTAGACGAACCTCCCACAGTAGCACTGGTTGTAACTTCAGATTGTAAAGACTTGACCCCAAAAACAGAAAAAAGTCTGTGAGTTGCTGGAGGAATAGGCTTATTTGATCTCCATCACATAAGGCTTCATCAAGATGAAAGGGGGCCATAGGTTCTGCAGAAACAGTAGATGCTCATCTAACCAAGAGCGGACTTATTAAGAGAAAAATAAAGGAAGCAAAGTCACTACAAATCAAAAGGATTTATTAGAGTTGGGATTGATAGTACTATACCAAAGCCCATAGTTATTGTCCCTCCTACTCATTTTCAAGAAAGTTGGAGGTCACTGGGTTTTAATAAAATACTAAAAGCTTTTTAGTAACCAAGAAGGATAGTGAATTAAATCCAGAGATTGATGACTAACTATGCCTCCTAACCGGAGCTCAGTATTTTAGTGATGCATTTTTCCAATGGGTACTGGAATATTGAGCTTGCCCTGGAAGATTGAGTAAATAGCACTAATTGCCAATAAAGGACTATATGATCCAACGCAAATTCCACAAGGGGTATGCATTGGTCAGCCACCTTTAAACGACCTATAGACGGACTTTTAGGTGACCTTAAGTTAGGGTGCATATTAGTTTATTTTGACAACATCATGGTATTCTCCAAAGAATTTATGAGCATTTAGACTAACTTTGTCAAGTCTTTAACCAAATAAAGAAAGCTTCCTTTTGGCTTAAGCCTTCTGAACGTTCATTTTAGCCCAGTATGGAGTTTCTCAGGAATAAAATCGCCAAGCAAGTGATTCACCTCTTATGGTCAAGGTTGCCACAATTGAGAAGATGAGCCTTTGCTTAAAGCCTTAGATACATCCAAATGTTCCTCAGGATGGTTGGATATTAGTGACAATTCATGCTGCGTTTTGCTGAACTTGCCAAATCATTTGTCTACCTACCTCAAAGAGAACGTTCACTTTTAATGAAATACTGTTTAGGATCAAGCTTTTACCCGTTACTACCACTTTAATTATCCAACCCGTCCTCATGCATCCAAAGTTTGATCAGGGTTTATTACTATAAACCAATGACAGTGCTGTGACTGTGGGCAATTCTAAAGAAGCTTGGCGATCAACAAGCATACAGAACACTGGTATAAAGTAGCAAAACAATATCCAAGCATGAGCGGAAATACAATGTATCTGAGCGAAAAACATTTGGCTGTTTTTTGATTGGTTTTTTGACCTCATCTATATGGAGCTCACTTCACTATTACCACTATACATGCCTCTCTCAGGTTGCTCCAACAGATGAAGGATCCAGATGGGAGGCTGGCTAAATGGGTGTTACATCTACAAAGTTATGACTTTACTATTGTTCATTGCACTAGTAAAACCACCAATATGAATATATTAGTAATGATGCCTCCTTTGCCATTTTGGTACAGAAGAAGACCATCTTTATGATCTGACTGGCCATTCATACAGGGGGCTCTGAAGTTACCAGAGACCAAGAAGTTGGTACTAATATGAAAAATGACTTTATATCAAAGAGGGGATGCTCTAAGATTAGTTTTATGGAAAATTTTACTTAAGTGCAACTGTCCTCCAACCTAAATTATTCTCAAAGGCCACGCCAGCGTTTGACATGGAGCCATCAAGAAGAAATAAGATTTTTGAAAGAGCAATGATATTTGAATGGATGCTTGAAGCCGGACATAAGTATTAGAAGCTTGTTTAATATTTAGGATGAAATTTTTCAATCCACGTTATCAACATCAGTTTGTGGCTCCCTCATCGCCATTTAGCTTGATAAATGTTAATATAGTATGTACTTTACCTACGGGTATACACGGTCATTGTTATATCCTATTCATCATAGATTATCTAACCAAGTTAAATAAAGTTATCTTTGTCCCTACGGCCACTGTGAAACTTGGCCCTAACTTTTTCCAATCTGTTTTCACAAAACATGGATGTCAAAGGTCTTTTTTTCTTTAACAGGGTTAGATTATACATCAAAAGTTGTGCAGAGACTAGAGCTATTGTTTATTACCAGACAACAATTCAATGCCCCAAAAATTTAGAATAATGTGGTAGTGAAATGAGCAAATGGTACATTAATTTCTATTTTAAATAAGATGGAGGCCACTATTCCCATACAATGGAATATCTATGTGGCATCTTCCTTGCTGGCCTACCAGGAAATTATCACCAAGTAATCAAGATGGTGTTTCAGGCCCTATACGGATGAGAGCCACATTGCCTATAAGTTTCCACCTGCTGATAGAATCCTATGTTCCTGAAACTGCCAAGTTTACCATCAGGGACCTGTCTGGCAAATAATCAGATTACAAGTGCATGTCATCCAGAGATTGTTAAGAGCACTACAAAAAGATTGTGCGGTTAATTTTTATCAATCGGCCCTTCCAACCTTCTAAAATCGAAATTTCATCTTATTTTATCATCGCCGCCCTGGCGGATGGCATAAAAAATATTGGCACATTCTATTCAGTCAATATTGTATCCTATATAAGTGAGTTCTAAGTAACCCATTGCAGATGTTTTTCAGAGTACTGTAATTAATTAGTTCACGGTAGGTTCCTTCAGGCCTATGTCTTCCCATGGCAGAATCTTGATGGGGGTATTGTAGAAATTCTTAATGGCGCACAATCCAAATTAATTGAAAGTTAAAGTAATGGGCAGTTTGGATGCCCTCCTCTAGAATATGCCTAACAACATGACTAATTTATCTCACAATGAATCAATGCCCCTGTTTGTGAAAGTGTTGACTTGACTTAAGTTGCTAACTCTTCATCCCCTTTTTTCTTTATTGTTTGGACGTAACAAAATCAATACAAGTGGTCAGTTTTTAATGCATATTGCTGCTTCCTTCCCAAAATTTAACCCTAGTCATTCCAGATGGCATGTGCTGTGAATCTCATTCTATTTTAGGACCTTTCCTTAAAATGGGTCTATTTTACTCATTGTCTTATTGCACCCACTGTCAATTGTAGTTTAATATTTAGAAATCAACGTTATAAAATAGGAGGTTAACCATGGATATATCTCATAATTATTAAAAAGAGTTGCATTAATCCTAAATTAATCTATTACATCAAAAGTGATCCTGTAGTAGAGTTTTACTATACCAGAAACAAAGTAATCAAGTATCATGTAGTGCGACTATACAACATACAGCATAATAAGACCTTGTCAGGTTTCAGAGGTTTGCTGGCTAGAGAATATTAAAAAAAGCCAAGAGGAACTCAACCTGTGTAGTAGTGTGCGTTTCCCATGTACTACATTATCGTGCTCTTTAAAGGAGGCAAATTCAAACCATTTTTCAAGTATTAATCAAAATGATATAGATACTTAGTTAAAAAGTAAACCCAATCTATTATGTTTTAAATCAATCTTCCACGTCCTTATGAACTTGCTAAGATGAAATAAGATAGATCTATACGCCTCAATTTAAAAAATTTTAGTCCTATCTTTCGCCATTGAGCAAATCCAGCATACTTTACATTGCTATTTCATGGATTACAACTCTCCTATCACGAAACTACTTAGTTAAATATTTTCTTTCTTATTACCATCATAACCAAAAGTAAACACTCTAGGAAATTGAACACTATCATGGCATAGATCATGGCTAGATATTTTTTCATTAACAACATTGAGCGTCTTCTATAATGTATTACTAGGATTTTCATCCATTTGGTTGCAATTCTCAAATGACCATTTTTGACACCATTCTTCAATAAAGAATAAAAAGCCCCAGAAGTGCATAGATGCTCTTTCATACTATCACAGCAAGTTAGAGAACAGTTTTTCAGGGTGTACGATGAGTGACAGATTTACCCATGAACTCAGTCAGTAACTTTTCTTGCAATTGGATGATCTTATCAAACTGATGAACTGCAGTGTTTTTGAGATCATCTGGCAAGTAATAAAGAATAGAGGCGTTACCACGAGTTTGTCAAAGGAGTTGACAGATTGAGTTTAGAAGCCCAAAATGCCA
Organism: Massospora cicadina; assembly: GCA_022478985.1. Taxonomy (NCBI): domain Eukaryota; kingdom Fungi; phylum Entomophthoromycota; class Entomophthoromycetes; order Entomophthorales; family Entomophthoraceae; genus Massospora; species Massospora cicadina. The sequence goes on from JAKSZP010017182.1 coordinate 181,255, forward strand.
CTAATGTTTTGCTGAATTTCTGCAAGCCAAATCCTATTAAAACAGCATTACATCCAGAAGGAGATGTTATTGTAGTACAGGTATCAGTACTGAAAAACCTTTAACTCCCTACAATAAGTGCTACAAACTCTTCAGCGCCAGCAAGTATCCATGCATCAAGAAATTGGGCATTGAAGGACATTTGTAATACTTTTAGAATAATTTTAGAGATTTAATACAGGCCAACAATAACTTTTAATATGTTTCCTGAGAACTAATGGGTGTTCATAAATAAGAACTATAATACTGGGAATGCAAAGCTTAGATCAATGATATATGAATTAAAGGCTGAGACCGCTTTTTAAAAAACACAACACAAACTGGAACAAGAATAAAAAGGAACTACTGACATGGGAATGACAAATCAATACTGACCCAAACAAAAGATGCTGTCAATGTGATCCTCAAGTTCCAGATCAGGTTATGCTATTTCATTTAAATATAAATCATCAAGAGGTGGGGTCTATATTAGTTCCAACAAGCCAACCTCAATGACCCATGCTGGATGCACTGATATCCTTACCTCATTCCTAAGAAACTACAGCTCTGTATTTAAGTCACTTGTTGTACCTGGCAATCCAGTCCCCCATGTCAGGTCATCTCATGCTGCTTTTTAAACCCCACTCATGTAATTACATTTTACATTTTTGCATTCTACCCCTTTAAATTTTCTCAAGTTCAATCAACACCCAAATGTGCAGTCATTCCTTAAAATTCTCAGGATAACCATGTATGGAGCTGACAATATATTCATGATGACTACAATGATAGTTTTATGGACAATCAAAGCCAAGGCTTGGTCATGCTTTACCTCTTTAAGGACAGATTAATTTGTGGATGTCAAGAATACCTTGATAAGTGTATTTAGATTCCCAAAAATATGGCCACTCGCAAGGATGCTTTAGTAACTATACATTTCCATAAAAATGGGACCATTACTAAGTTTATTGACTAGTTCTACAGTGAGGCTCAATTCATGTTGGGTTAAAGGTGATGGCAAAATCTGACACAAAATTCTATAAAAAAGCTATTAAGGGCTACCCTGAGTTTCACTAATCTCTATTACCCGCCATTTGTCAATGATTTAGACACTTAGCAAGGATTGAGTGCTTAAAGCGCTGTGAGATCGCTTTCAGCCCACCTAATACAGAACTTGTGAAACTCATCTCAATCAACGTCCAAGTAACATTAAAAACATGTTAGGAGTTAACTACCAATGATGTTGAAATGCTGAACATTGAAAGGGAATCACTGATTTGACCTGTTGGATTTATGACTCCCAAGGCCATTATTTTCCAGTTGCCAAAAATACCTAACATAAACTATATTGCTTTGCTTGCGGTAAACAAGGACCATGTAAAGGATAACCATTAAAAGTGAGGGATGCTTTATTATTAACCACTTTTTATACTATTTCAAAGGAAACCAAATTATCCTCCCACCACGTACTAGCTGTAACCTAAAACCAAGGTTATTTTCTTGAGAAAGAAGGTCATGAAATTTATTTTGAAACCTTCCACTATTCAACTTGCAGAAGAAGCTCGTGTTGGGGTGTCAAATCAATTTTATGACTTTCATCCAAAAAAAGGAGGCAAATTAGCTCGATTTTCAGAAACTGCAGATAATCAATTTATGGATATTAACGAAAGGTTTAAGATTATTTTGATTATGATTATACCCCTCTGTCTTTCATTGAGAGTAAAACCAAATTACTTCTCTGATTTATTTTATCAATGTACTCGTGGAATAAAAAATTCTGCTCACCTATTAATAGAGCTGCTCTAGTTGTTGTGATCTTAATTAGTCGTGCATATAAATTAAAGATTGCTTCTGATGTGGCCACTGCCAGCAGTATGGAATGGCTTGTCCATGAATTACGGTTAGCAAAAGAGCTTATGATACTTTTCCAATAAGGTTAAGCCCTTATAAATCAGTTCTACCTCTATAGTATTTTCTGTAACATTTATCAGGTCTTATCTGGCACCAATTTTCTCATATTTTGTGGAAGTTCTTAATTATAAAAAGCCATTTTGGATATTAAGCAACAGATATGATGAAATACTTTGAGCATTAGACTTCATGAGAGATTTAACACCTAAACACAAAAAGAGGGTTAAAGAAATCTCATCAATTAATTATATATAGAAAATTGATAGTTGATAAGGCACATTTCAATAATGGAAATTTTTATTGAGCAGTTTTAAGCCTAAAAACCAAGATGAAATCCTGATAAATTAAAAACAAGTATCACAAAATTTCAGGCAACCATTACACTAGGTGATACAAAGGCATTAAATTAAGATTACTCAGAAAAGGGTAAGTATTGATAAGCTGCTCCTCGATCAATCTAAGTGATACCAAGTCTCATCCAATTTGATGTATTCAATCTACCTTTTCTACCTATCAATAATATGCTACAAAGGCATTCTACAATCCAGATGCATCGCCTGACCAAGAGCTTCTCATCCGGATTCCTCCTTCTATTAATTTATTAATCCTTTTCCTTTTAGGGTTTATATTGTTAAATGTAACATATAAAAACCCAATTCTATACTAAAATAAAGTTATGCCGTTATTTCTATATCTAAATTTGGTACTTGAGTTCAAAATGTCTTTTTGTTGATCTGATCATAGAATGGATATTCTAGCTGATGAGACATAAACGGTGACGTGACACCCTCTAAGATAAATTATATAACTATCATGCGTCTTGGAGGACTTTAAATATTGACTGTTGGGCTATTTGGCACAGCACCATCGAGCTCAAAAATGAAAACCAACAGGATGGTGTTCAGAACAGGGGTCTCAGCCAGCGCCTAACAATACCTGAACCTAAAGTGGTTGGACCATGGAAGGCAATCTGAATTATAGTGTACTCTGCTTGGTGCATAATGGAAATGATGAAGAATATGACCAAATGGGAAGTTCGCCCATGGTCACATTTGAAGAAGTACAAGAAAATGCAATGTATTTCCCTGAATCTCGAGTTTGACCTGCGTTTCCAATGAAGGAGTTTGAGACTTACTTAACAAGTCATAAACCCAGGAGAAAGAGCCAGCCGCAAAAGGGCATCTATCATAAACAGACTATTATAATCCTATGTAATTCAAATGTTATTTAAAGACATACGGTTTATGTGCAATTTTATCCTTCTACATATTTTTGATTTGTACACCCAGCGCTCTATCATATCATACACCTATACATAGTCCATAACAAGGAACTTCATTATCAAAGTAACACCAAAGTCCTTACAGTTGGCCTATGAACAGGTATATACTGTAATCATAAATTAAAGGGGACATACACCAACTGATTGCCTGAACCATACCTACATCATTCAAATCCATAACCAAATGGGGATCAATGATTATATTGTTTCAAGTATGTAAAAAAGTTATGGAGCTTCTTATAAGAATATTACAGAGTCAACCAAAAATGCTAAAAAATTAATTGACACTTTCTCCCAAGTGCTCCAAAAACAAGACTCCAAAGTCCATGAGAAGTAGTGGCCCAAGCTTCAACTAGCCATCATAATTAAAAAGAGCAGATTAATTATCTTGAAACTAGAATAGAGAAGGCCCTACGAGATTAATTAGGTGGATACCCATCAAAACTCTGGGACTCATTGATTACCTCAAAATCTTATTTCCTGAGTGGCACATGTTGAGCAGAATCTTACATTTAATGAAACTCAGGTATCTACTTATTTCATTGCTAAGCGACTCAACAAATTGGAAAGTATTTTGAGAGGCAAATCGCCTAGTTTAGAAGAAATTAACCAAATCTACTGTCATCTCAACAAAACTGAGTAACTCTGTGATACTCTTACAGAAGAGCTTAAAGCCAGGACTGACAAGCCTCCTTAGAGCACTGAATGTCAAAAGATGAAGGAGGACTTGAATCAGCGCATTAGAGCATTAGAGGATGATAACAAACTATTTCAAACTAACCGCTCATTTGCTTGAAAACATATTCAAATCTGGACGTCTATGTTTTAGACTTGAAGAATTATAAAGTAGTTCTTAAAAGAAGAATTCATCTGTTAGTCACACCAATACTTATTCTATAAGAAATGGAGCAAAAAATCAATTCTCTAAAGGATTAAATATGTTAACTCTTGCTTCAAGTTTAACAGAGCAACACACATACTGAAATTTATTAATCTGAAGCTTCCAGAGTAAATGTCATCACAAGATGGGGGAGCCAATACTTTTAAACCTACCTTCAAGGACAAGTTAACCTGGAGAAGTGAGTATCGCATCTTTTCTCTACATCTATGAAGCCATGATGGAAGGTGCAACTGCTCTTCAAAGATCAGGCATATATTATCTCATTTAAGCTTTATCGCTCAAGAGGTCATAGTACATCATATGGACTAATTGGCAGCTGTAGTAGAGTGGAGGAAGTGCTAATTTAAGAATTTGGCTCTAAGAAAAGACTGAGTATGAAGGAACAATACTTCATAAAGATTGCACTAAGCTGAAATGAAACTCTGGATAAGTTTGCGAATCACATTTATATTTAAGCCAAACGCTGTTGACCTCAAAGAAGCTTACATTGGCTGACGACATAGCTACATTTGTTACTGGTTTACATTTAATCCTTCTTCTAGCATGCTTTACATCTGTCAAAAGAGGCTTTAATTCTTTCTTAGTTAGAAAAAAATCCCCAAATCGTTGTGATTGATATACACATGCTAGAGACCTTCTAAAAGGCTTCCAAAAACCAGATTGTTTACTGTGGATGAAGCAGAATCTAAGAAGGTGGAAAGCCTAGGAGTAACTATTGAAAAAATAATAACCACACCAAGGACATTTTATCCATGAAAACCCCTGCCATTGCTGAGCAGGGGGAGGGCGGTCATCTTAGGCCAGGTACCTATAAAGCCATCTAATCTAAAGTACCTGAACTGAAACATTGCTGATCAATCTTCTTGTGTGCATTGAAAATATTCTAGTGAAAATCTGAAGGGGTTTATGTTGCCACAGGCTATTATATATTAGGTACACCCGCTGAGCTCACTCTTCCAGATCTCTTGAACACAAGAATTATTGACAGCGCTCAGGTTCCAGAGGATAATTACCTCAGTCAAGTCATGAATGCCCCAGAATATTTGATATAGCAAGCGATGCTGATTGATACCTTGCCCTGTTAATCTGACCCATCTTGAGCATGCACAGTATAATGGAGATAAAGAAAAAAATATCCAAAGATTTCCCAAAAAATGCAACGTTCCGCCTTAAAGAGGTGTTGTCCTCACGCCAAAGTTTTGAGGAACCATTACCAAAGTAGAAGTGGTGATTCAGAAGGTTATAGTTATAGCTATCTTAGACACAGGATACTTAACTAACGTTGTATCATACTGTTTCATCAAGAAAATCAAAATTTCCCCCATCTTGAGCTCAATTCAGAATATAGCAATGCTGGTCCAAACAACACCAAGGCAATAAGTGCATATCTACCCTACCAATACAAGTTGTCAATTGGTTTTCTCAGCTCCTTCAGATGCTTTGGACAATAGTCAGTATAATATACTTATTGAGATGAGTTTTAATAGTTAAATATAAAGTATTCATTAATATTAAAGAAGGTTAAATATCTCTCCCTTAATTATGAAGTTCTATATGATCTAGATATTAAAGACTTTAACAAAGAAGGAATTCTTTTGTATGGTTGAGTACCCTGTTTCCGCTAGCCTTTGCCATATTCTACTTCTAGAAAAAATATGAAAAAGCTCTTCATTTCAGTATATGCAGCAGAATCGATTCATATTATGCTACCACAGAGGTAAAAAAATTATAACAGGAATACAAAGAGTAGTTTCTACTAAGATAACCCGAGTTTACCCCTGAACTTCATTCTACATATCAATAGTTTTTATGGATTCAGTAGCTTTGTACCTAGAATTTTACAAGGAGTCCAATACCCAGCTTATTAACGACTTATATAGCTAATACTTGGAAACCTGACCAGTAAAGATATCTTAGTAAAGAAACATCAAGAGATTGGGAAAAGTCAATTTATTATTATTGTTGAAATTGATAAGTAATAATTTGAAAAAGTACATCAATCACTTGAACAGTATCAGGATGTTGTCTCTACGTCAGAAGTTGATGATGGTCTCATGAAAGGCTGAACAAATAGTATTAACGTGGGATTAAACCCCAATATGATCAAAGATATATAAGAGATTGAAGGTAGAGGAGCAAGAAAAGAATACTGATCTCAAATAACTATTGGATGCTTGCTTACTTTTTCCCTCCCAGAGTCCATTGTTATCCCCGATGTTAAATATAATGAAAAAGAATGGTGTTCACATAATATTGATTGATTCCAGGAATCTATAAGCCTCAAAAAGATGGACAGCTATAAGATTTCACTAATTGATGATGCTCTGGCCTGACTCTCCAGCTTCAATTACTTCTCCACGATGGACCACGCCAGTGGCTATTGGCAGATGGATCTATCGCCAGAGGGCTAAGAAAAGTCGAGTCACTTGCACAGAAGGATTATTTAGAACTTCTCAGCTCCCTCAGTGATTATGTTACGCGCTCACCTCATTTTAACAAGTGATGTATCACATCAGGAAAGACTTCAAACTGAGCTACATGCTTGTTTACCTAGATGACATATTGGTGCTCTCAAAAACCTTAACAAGTTATCTGGGCCATCTCAAGTCAGTTAATTAATTAATAAAAGGGAACTACATCAAAATAAGTCCTGTGAAAGGTTCCTTCTTTAACAAAAATTGAAACTTTTAGGACATGTCATATTGCAAGAAAAAATTTAGCCCTTGTACAATGGTGTGAAGTTATCTCCAAGATACTTGAGACAAAGAACCTCTGAGACATTAAGGTTTTTTACTAATGATGGGATACTACCATCAATTTATTCTAAAAATCGCTTGACTTGCAAGATCACTTGTTTGTTTGCATGCTGAAACACCCTTTTTTGTGTGGGGGAGAAGAGCAAAGAACTGCATTCTAGACCATAAATAATACTATTGAAAAAAGACCAATTTTATGCCATCTAGACAGCGGAAAATTCATCTTATTTTACAGACGCCTCCAACTTAGCCGTAGGAGCCATTCTCTCACAAATGTATAATATTGGCATTAACCACCTTGTGTCTTATTATAGCGAAACGCTTATAAAGTATGAGCAATATTATAGTATCATGCAAAAAGGTTCTTAAAAGTTCTCATTGCAGTGAAACATTTATGGCCCTACTTGCACAGTATAAACTTTTTTTTAGTACTAGATGGTCACACAGTATAAACTTTACAGTTTTTACAGACCATGCTTCATTGGCTGAAAATCATGAAAGATCTGAAAGTAAGACTAACCCATTGGGCTCTCAAACTTCAGCATTATGACATAACATTATCCATTGAGCTGGAACAAAGCACATGAAAGTATATGGACTGACCAGATTGTCCCTACTACATTTATACAATAGCAAAGCTGGACGGTTACATGACTACTCATTAAACTAGACTTTTGGGAGTACAAGAGAAAAAAGGTTTAAAAAAGTTAAAAATGACACATTAAAGATAAAAAAGGTTATTGATGAATTACTACAAAAATGTCAGAGCCAATAGGTTATCTTACTTGAGACCTTTGGAACGTGTACCAAAGATAATGGAAGCCCACAATACCTTTGGACATGAAGGAGACAAAACTTATTAATGGATCAAGGATTGATACTGTTAACTTTTAGAGGCTATAATTGATTTCGCCAAACTGGTTGCAGAGGGTACAACCCACTTAGCAATGGACAAGCGATATGATGATCGCTGATCCTCAATTGATAATATTAAAGGACTTTTAATATGGAACTATTGCTTCAAAGATACCACTCTTAATATATATTGAATCAAGGGCTACTTCCATTTTATCCTTCCCTACTTCTTTTCTCTTCCAAAAGACCCCCTTTCTCATTCTCACGCTCAACTCTTAATCCTTGGTATTCCTAATCATTTATGACCCTTCCACTTAGTAATTATCTATTTTCTACAATTTTATGTGTTCCCTTCTATCATTGAGGCTTCAGCGAATTCCCTCAATTCGCCAAACTATGAATACTTTAATTAAGCTGCCTTACATCAATATAATCTTCTTCTTGATCTTGAGCCTCACCTCAACTCCTAATTTATGATCTGCTGTATATATAGCTTATCATACAGTCGAGTTTAATAACTAAACATTGCCCCCCTTGACTGGATGATAAGCTCCTATTGCTTGTATGATTGGAGGAACTTCGCGTGAACTCAGTTGATTTTCTAAACACCCGCAGGTTCCTTAATGGTGTAGGCATTAATACCATCTTTTCAATTTTTAAATAATCCAGTACATATGTTAGCGAGCTTGTTTTTTTTAGTACTAGATGGTCCCAACCCAATTAGCGAGCTTGTTTTTCCTTCAAAATCCATGCTGGTCGTGGATCAATACATGATTTCCTATAGTGAACTGTGGGAGTCTCGCTACATCTACTTTAGTCTGCCAATTGATCAATATTCCTATCTATAATTGTATAATAATCTTTCATTTATAATTTTATCAGCATGTCCATTATGTTGGTTTGATGACGCTGTGGTTATACGCCACCAGTATCCTCTAAACAGGAATAAAGCATGTGGGCAAATCTGGATGTCTACCATAGAGCAAAAAGAAAGGACTCATGCTGGTAGACAAGTGGTAGATGATATTATATACAAAGATGGCGGTGATAAGTGGGTACTTCAGAGAGCCAATCCTTCACAAACTTGTGGAGAATGTTTACCAATGTTCCATTGACCCGTACCACCATTCCATTAGATATAGGGTTGTAGGGTGTAGTCAAGACCCCTCAGATTGCCATTAGTTCATTCAACTTGGGCAGGATGTGCGACGTAAAATTGGTTCTCTTGTCCATGAGGATAAACTGTAGACAGCCATGTCGTTGTATGACACACTTCATGATAAACTTGGCGGTGGTGACAGCCCTTAAATCATTGATCGCCCTTGCTTCCATTCATCTTGTCAAATGATCAATTTGCTTCTATTATATACTCAGAGCGGTTTTCACTAGTTGGTAGAGGCCCCACCACTATAAGAGAAATACTATGCCATGCAAAACGAGGCTTAACCAGCTGGAAGGTGGTCTTCCTGCGTAATGGTTTCTCCACTTGGCACTGATGATAACAACCAACCGTCTCAAGCATAACATAATGTATGATCTCACAATAGTATCTGAGTCGCAAGAACTCCAGTGTTTTCCACAACCCTTTATTGACCTACCGCCCTATGCACATCCAAGATACTTGGTGGCCTGGCGGAGGTTTTTGGGAAGCTCCGCGTTGATTCTCCAATACTCTTATATAATTCCTCATTGCGCAAATTTGTATCCCATTTAAGCCCATCTAGAACTTTGATCACCTGTGGTGGCTCATCATGATATTTGCCCACAATCATCTTCTCATACGTAATGTCAGCCAATCTACCATAATGGCAACTGCCAATAGTCATGAGAGACACTCCTCATTCTAATATTTTGTCATGGGCTGGTGTATTAACTTGAAGTCATATGCTTGGAGCTTCAATGCCCATCGTGCAAGCCACCCTTCTGGTTCCCAAAGATTCTGTAGTCAATGCAAGGAGGCATGATTGGTTATCACTTTGAAATTCACCGCATGGGGTATAACCTGAAATGTTATAAGAATATATCCACGCTAAGAACTCCCGCTTAGTCAAGGTGTAATTACATTTATGACAATTCAAGCTTCAGCTGCAAAACGCAATGGGGTGCTCCACCCCTTAATAAGCTTTTTGGGACAGCACATCCCCTATGGCGGAAAAGGAAGCATCTTTTTGTACAATAAATTCCTTATTGAAATTAGTGTAATGAAAAACAGGCGCACTAGTCAACGCAGTCCGCAGGACATCAAAAGCATTCTGACATCATGCTGTCCAGAAGTAGGTGGCAAAGTTCTTCAATAACTCAAAGAGCGATGTCCTAATATAGCTGAAGTTGGGAATGAACCGTTGATAATAACTGACCATCTCCAAAAACACCTTGATATCTCGCATGTTGCCTGGCCAAATAATCTTACATATAGCTTCCACCTTTTCCAGCTGTGGTTTAAGCCCCTTTGAGTACACCACAAATCCAAGGTATTCCAATTGCTCCTTAAAAATGGCATTATTAACAGGCTTGATCTTAATGTTATCAACAGCAAGTCAGTGGAACACTTGTTCTAAGTGGTCAAGATGATCTTTGAACATCTTCAAAAACATGTTGATATCATCAAGGTAGACTAGAATGCATGACAGCTTCAGGTCACCAAGATCGTATCCATAGCACGCTGGAACATAGCTGGGGCGTTGCACACCATTGAAACATATGCGTGGGTTGGAACAAACCTTTGAGGTGATTATAGCGCATTTATCACTTTCTGCCGCTGGCAACTCAATCTTCAGTATTCCAATATCAAGTCCATGGTGGAGAAGTAGTTAGCGACTCCAAACCGTTCTAAAGCATCATTAATCCATGGGAGAGTTTAGAAATCCTTTTTCGTGACACTATTAAGCTTCCAGTAATCAATGACTACCCAGTTTGTGCCATCATTTTTCTTGAATATTAGCACTGGCGACATCCAGAAATTCAAGGATGGTTCTAACATCCCCTTCGTAATCAGTTTTTCTACCTCATTTGAGACTACATCCTCCGCCACCTTAGAGTGCCAGATGGGCTGTGACCATATGAGAGGGTGCTCTCCGTGTCTACCCAATGCACCACCCCACATGCGCATCCCAACTTTATGGTCATTAGAGCAAACATATCTTGGTATTTTTCAAACAGGGCCATCGCCTACCTTTTTTCTATTTGTCTGACAGCCCAGTTAGGGCTTCACATGGAACCACGATCATTACACCAAATTAGGTTTTTACAGGCAGGCTGAGGTCATCTCAAGACCTAAAATCATGAAAAAGTAGACTTCATTAGTAAAAGAACAAGTAAATAAGCCACCACTTGGTGCCTTTGGACCGTCATAAACTCCTTCTGTAGATTCGCTAGCAATACCTTCACTTCCCTATATCCTGGTAACAATAACCATGGAGCCACATGGGTTCAAGCCGTGATTACTGGTAGATCCCCACAATTTCCCCATACGGCCCTTCAGGGGCATCTAATTTGATCTCTGTCCCTATTATGACCTGATTCCCAGAAGTTATACTTAAAGTGCTTGCTGCATGTAGCAAAATACTGTTGTAGTTGTAAATCTGGCTAGGAAGGACCCTGGTCCTCTACTTCATATGCCAATATCAAACATTAATTACCCCATCGCTATATGCCAGATCAATTTGACTAGAGCGGATGGGGTCTTTTGGGAGTCCACTGGAGGTAAAGTAATTGAGGATCTGCTGTCCTAGGATACTGATGGTTTCATCCAACATCTTGGACACGGCTCCAATTGCTGCATGAATGCAGCTCCAATCAACATTCATAATTGTTATTAGTCAAAACAACAGTTGGAGCTGATGCCCCAAATGATTTAAACCATAAAGGCAATGTGCTGTATGCGCCCTCTGAAACAGTGCTCTGTGTCCCAGCGGTTCCATACACTACTCAGTATTCCATATAAGGCTTCAGCGGAAGCTTATCCACAAGCTTGGTGGATATTATATTAATGGGAGTTCCAGTATAGATAATCGCCCAAATTTTGGTATTTTGTATAAAGATGTCACAGTATGTAACCATCTAGTACTAAAAAAAAGATGTCACAGTATGTACACTTCGAATAAGAACCATTGGTGTTTATTACAAAAAACCAAGGGCTTTTGGTTCTTCAGAAAAGTGAGAGTATTGCGCTGACATGAAAATACTCCTGAGCAATTTTCTCTACTGGAATCGCCACTCCCACCCCCTCTAGAGATGCGACTTTTGTGGAGAGTCCAAAAGCAACTGTACCATTTTGCTCAAGGACTTGTCAGAAGTACAGTTTTTGGAAATCTCAGCAGAACTCCAAGTATGCGTTATTGGGGTCTCTCCCTCAGTTTGAGGCCAAGATATCATAGGGCATTTGTTGATATAATAAATTTCAGGGCAAGCACCAGGACTGACACAAAGCGACTAATTGGAATTATCAGGGACAAATAAATTTGGATTCGCAGAAGTAGAGAATCCCATCTCTACTCCACTTGCCTTTTACCCTGTTTGACCAAGGTTGGTGGTATGGCATGAACATGCGGTTTTCCAGGGCAGCTAGCTGCACAATGGCCTCTTTGGCTGCATGATAAATAGGCATTTTTAAATGGCTCTTATCTCTGTACCATCTTTAAAGGTCTGGGTCGGAAGTTTAGTAGTGAGTTGTAATTCAAATGAGTATGAGCCAGTTGAGCATAAGGAGGACAGAAAATACCTGTAAAGTGTTATATAGTGTGGATTACACAGCGGATTATAAACAAGTCATTATTGTTTATTTCCCAACGGGGTTCCAGAAGCAGCTGCAGGGGCGTTATGTTCCACGTTGGCAGCACTAAAATGACAGACAGATGGCGCAAATAATTGACAATTTTAAGCAGGGTACATCCTCCTGCAAGACTGCTGTCATAGCATTAAAGAGTTCACGGTATGGCTTCACCACAGCGGTCATTGCAACCCCCACGTCGCCCTTGGATAACATCCCTGCTCCTATCAACAGATTTGCTTTAGCAACAAAACAGTCAGCAAACTCTAGGAGGGACACATTCCGCTGAAACCCAATAGTTAAAAACTCAATCTTTCGTTGTGACATCTTTGCTACACCTCCATCCAAACAACCACAGCACTGTGTTCTTCACCTCCTGGTAGGTAACAGATCTGTTTGGGAGTTAACATGTAACCTGGTCAGCACTTCCAGTATCCTAAATGGAAATCAACAACTTTGACTTACGCCAATCAGAAGCCCCCTCAACTGCAAATACAAACTGCTTAAAAAACCTGTATATTTTTCCATCACATTTAAATGGGGCAGCTTATCAATACAGACCTCCTCTTCCCTGACAACCATGGTTAATGTAAACTTTGCACATTGCAGCTGCCCTTCAGTGACATCCAAGTAGTCTGTGAGTTTTTTGGCTTAACAAGTAACCAAATGAAGTTGGTTGAAGGCCTCATTAAGCTTCTCCATGGTACCCTTTCATTCCTGTAGAAGCATCGCTTGAGTCTTGAGTAGTGTATTCAAAACATGTTTTAATTCCGAATATTGTGATAAATCTATAGACTGGGGATGCACCCCATTAGATTGAGCTGATTGCACCATTTACTTTGGTGACTATAAAGCTTTGGGTGTGGTTGATCAATGGCGCACTGTAGTGAGCACCACTGTTGACTTTTGGCAGTTATGATTGAATCCGCCAAACTGGTTGCACAGGATACAACCCACTGAGCAACGGACTAGTGATATGATGACCGCTGATCCTCAATTAATAATACAAAACTCCTTTAAATAAGGGGCTATTGACCCAACGATACCACTTTTTTTATATATTAACTCAAGGGCTACTTCCATTTTATCCCTCACTTCTTTCTATTCTCTTCCAAAAGACCCCTTTCTCATTCTCACGCTCAACTCATAATTCTTGGTATTCCTAATCATTTATGACCCTTCCACTTAGTAATTCTCTTTTACTACAATTTTAGTTGTTTCTTTTATCATCAATGCTTCAGTGGAATTCCCTCAATTTTCTTAACTATGAATACTTTGATTGATTCGCCCTGCATCAACATAATCTTCCACTCAACCTTGAGGCTCACTTCAACTCCTAAATTATGACTCGCCTATATATGGCTTATCATCCAATAATATCAATTTCTCAACAAATACTAAATAGAAAGAATTCTGTCCTCTGTAGTGAGAGATCTAGACACCTATAAAGCATGTAAAAAGCAAACTCTGCACAAGAGTGAGTACAAGAATCAAGCATGAACCCCTCACCAGCCGTTCCATACCATCAGTTTAGATGTCATTGATCCACTCTCTGAATCTACAAGATAAAATTGATTAATCTTTGTAGAGAGCTACTTTAACAAAGTGGGTCAAAGCAATTACAATTTTTGCACAGACTATCAAAGCTACTGTTGCTTTTATTAGCAAAATAACTAATAGGAGCATCTTATCGCAGGTTTGCTATCTGATAACAGTAGAAACTTTACTTCAAAAGTTGTGAGAATCTAAGCTATAAGAATGGAAACTCAACAATTTTTCAGCGCCCTTCAACACTTGAACTAATGGGAATGTAGAAAGAGCAAATAGAACGCTAGTTTAATGTTAGACAAGATGGCTACTATCAATCCACTACACTGGGGCGCAATATCTACCAAGTACTTTAATGGTGTTGGGATTTGACCTGCTCCCAATCAATTTACTTCAAATTTCTCTACTTCTAATACCTCTTTAAATTTTCCTCTAACGGATCTTATTTTCCATCCCCTAATCAATTTGTTAAAAAAAGCCTGCCGTTGACTCCCCACCTGATCAACATCAGGATGCTGAAGATCTTGCTGGTGGAGGACGTCAATATCCTGAAAGAGTTAGGAGGAAAACCTCACCTATAAATATCCACGCCTTTCCTTAAATAAAGTTGCGTTTTTATCTCCAAATCTTTATTATTTTTATTTATTTCTAAAGCCTCTGATCAGCAAGCTC